>ML780488.1:1443076-1461607 GCA_009831015.1 Picea engelmannii
ATATATACCAAGGAGACATTTTCATTTTGAATCATCTTGTACTTGAACATTTAAGTGGGGTAAAAGGAGGTTGCCCCCTCGAAGACGATTATTATCAGAAATAATCTCTTTTTCAAGGCCTTGACTACTTTTCCTGAGGTTTTTCTATGCTATATTGATGTTTGGTTCTTAATAGAGTCTTTTATACAAAAGCATTCAGGGTTACTCAAGCGTTGCGGACAACACTTGTCTCAAGGGGAGGGGCATTTTAAGCCCTAATATTGGTTGATTACCCCTTAATTGGGTCATATTATATTAGTAATGTTATTTTATTTATGTCGGCTTTAGGCCATTAGTTGTAATTATACCTCCTAGTCTCCCATATATACCAAGGAGACATTTTCATTTTGAATCATCTTGTACTTGAACATTTAAGTGGGGTGAAAGGAGGTTTCCCCCTCGAAGAGGCTTATTATCTGAAATTATCTGTTTTTCAAGGCATTGAGTACTTTTTCTGAGGATTTTCTATGCTATATTGATATTTGGTTCCTAACACTACTTCTCCTGGTTGCTCCGTCTTCGACAAGCCTGTTGAAGTGACAAAAATGGTCAAACAGACCAAGGTTCTCCCAAAACTTGCTCGAGGGAAAACAACCATCCTCCTTGCATGGCCTGGGGATATTTTCCATGGATGGAATAATTGTAAAATACAATACAATAATTGAATTGATGGACTATTTTAGTCTATTTTACAATTATAACGATTGGATGGGGGTGCTACGGTACATGCGAAGTATGAGAAGATATGCACTCGCCGCAAATTATATACAACTAATAAATAAGGATAAATATAAGGGATCCACTATCTATATTGATGGAAGGCCTAAAGCTTTTGGTAATATCGAAGGGTTTATAAACAACACATGAACCGAGACAACAAACAAGCAATAAACAAGCAATAAAAAATATAGCTCCTGGGGAAGAGTTATGAGCAGATTACCATTTGAATCGAATGGAAACATCGACTAATAGTGTGTGGGTACTTATGCAACACCTATTTAAGCAACCTATACTTATTGCATTGTATTTTTTGTATATTGAACAATGTCTGAAATATTTTATGGTCCTAATTTTATAATAATGTGGTAGGTTGATCGTGGAAAAGTGCTAGCCGTAAAACATGTAAACTGTTAATGCTCTGTAAATTTATCAGAGGTTGTTAGGAAAGAAGAAATATACAAGAGGTAACTTTATCCAACCACTTTGAAGCTAAGATCTATCCCTGTCAGCTTTAGAGAGGGATCTCTCTATAAGATCTTAGATATGTTTCAAACTTAAAATATTAGGATAGATAAATAAATTATTTTGGTTTTGTTTGCTGTATTTTTCGTTAGGTTGGCTGAGAGGGATTTACACATCCATTGGGCTATGGGGTCTATATTATGAAATGAAATATAACCAGAAAACAAAGAAAACTTTCACAAGGCGAGATAATGTAATCATTGGATTGTTTTAGCAGCATAAATGAGGAATAACAGAAAAAACAAGAAAGTCAATTACAACAAAGAAGCAGTTAAGAATTTCTTTATCGTAAAATTTGATGATAAAACACTAAAATCCTTTAAAGTCGGAAATAGGGTATATGAGATAAATCCTGCAACGTTCATTACTTTCAAAGATTAGATTTAGAAAAACAGTGTGATAACTAAGCGAGAATAACATTTAACTTAGAAAGGGAAACATCACCAATGAGTACATGCAAGGATCCTGTGAAAATGCCTCTTTGAATTAATGGAAGATCTCTTGAAAAATATTACAGCCAGGTAGCTCGTAGGGCATAAAGATCAATCCTCAATACTTCAAAAAGTGAAGTATTTATAATCCAAAATTACAAACGATCCTGTCATTAAAGATCAGGACATGGTAAATCTATTTTTAGCCTAACTAACTTAACAAATTAAAAAAATCTAGGAAACTGTTTGATAATGTGTCACAACTGCATGCTATTTTCTGGGTGAATCGTTGGTGAGGCCTCTGCACGACCTCATCGGAATGGATAGTTGACTGGGCTGGTACAACTCATCGATAACTCAATCAAGTTGCAAAGTTCTTTCGATCAAAGATGACTGGGAACGATGATTTTGAGTAACCTTTGGTAGACTTCATCCATTTCTGTGTACTTGACGAAAGTAGGCTTGGTGATGAAGATGTACCGGATCTCATGATGTATGCTGATGTGCAATTGAAGTGCATCTAGGAATGCCTTGCCAGTGATGTTGCCTTGAATTCTTGTGAATTTTGAACTATCCTTAGCCACCTCTGCTAGTCTCTTTTTGTAATCAGTGAGAGTCATTAATTTGTCGTTTATCACCTTCAAGCCAGGAAGACCCTTCTTCTGTAGACCCTCAATATTGCCGAAAAACCTTTGCGCCCCTTGATCCATGGCTTGAACCTTTTCTTCCAGCTGTAGCATCAGTCCTCTCTTGGTCAAGACTCTCTTGACCTCAAGGATGGTCTCTATTCTATCCTCAATTCTCAGCTCTTCGAACTCCTCTCTGGTTTTAGAATTCCATAATTTGATGATTTCATTAGCCTGTGTGGGCATCTTTCCCAGTTCTGATCTAATATTCTCGATGGATTGTTTACTTCTCTGCATCAATTCATTTTTCTCAAACATAATCTGTATCATTGGCCATATTTCATTCATAGACTTGGTGATGTCTGTCTAGACATTTTATTTGACTTCGGCCAATGTTTTTCCTGCCACCGTTTGCTTCTGAAGCTGCTGCAATTCTTGTTTGAGCTGGTCTGACACTTGTTTTTCCTTGGAGTAGCTGGTTTGGTAAGAAGATTTGAGTTCCTGAAGGTTCTCAATCTCCTTTTTGAGCCTGCTAATCTATGTCTCCTGCAAGTTCATCTCCTCCATAGATTTAGCCAATTCAATCGTCTTTTCCAAAGATGTTAGTGGATTTACAGATGGAACTTCTACAAGTGATGTTGTGTTCACTTCGGAGAGTGGAACTGCACTCAGTGGAATGAATTACATGGGCTTTGACTGTTCTTTCTCCTTCACTAGCTTCACCATTTCAACTTCCATTTCCTTCAATTGTGCATTTTGCTCCATGATCAACTTGAGCATCTCATCTTTTTCTCCTTCTGTCTCTGCTATTTCCTTTGCCTATGAGTCTACTATTGGTGGAAGCTTCAATTTTTTCCTTAAATATGCTATGTCTGCATTTTTCTTATTGATCATCTCCTCGACTGCTTTCACATTCAAGGGATAATACTTGATCTTGAGGACCAGTTCCTCCAACGTCTTGATCATATTATCCTTGGAAAAGGATGAAATTCTCTCCAACTTTAACTGTGTCTGGATGTTGTTTAGAGACACTTGTAACCTGGAGGCAGTGGTGGAAGCATGTACCAACATGGAGAAAACCATTTCTCCCATCTGCCTATGCAGATCCATTTGATCAGTTGGATGCACGTCCTTAGTTTGGAACTCAAAAGTGGCCCTTTTGTAATCGGTGATTACCTTTGGGTCTGGTACATGTGCTTGGAGGAATGCCATGTGCATTCTTCCCTTCTCAGTGTCAAATGTCGATAGCAGCCTATGTTGTGCAGTCAATGTATGCTTCCAGAATTGGGCGTATGTGCTGCTAGTGAGAGTCTGATTCTTTTTCTTTATCAAATTGTATTTCTCAAAAATACTCAGCTTCGATCCTATCTTGCTTGGTTGGTTGATTGGTGGGGTATCTGTAGGATTCTTTGGTAATAGTGTGGGTATGATTTGCTTGCTTCCTGTACTGAGGAGTGACCGATCAACCTCTATCACTGTAGTGGATGGAATTTCCTTTTCTCCAGCCGGATCAGGAGCTGGACTGGTTTTTGGCCTCTTGGTGTGCAGTCAAAATTCTTCTGATGACACTTCGGTGACAGATCCTGTCTAGGCCTTTTCTCCTTTGGAGCCTGTGGTTTGGTTGTCTGTGATACAGTGACTGAGAGGTACTATTTTTCTGTTTTGAGCCAAGTATTTGGTTCCCATCCTATCTGGTTTGCAAATTTTTCTACCTCAAGCCTAGATTCGTGGACATACGGGATATTCTTGTTTTTTACCCTCATCTCGAAAATAATCCTGCATGGATCATAGTGCCATGTGAAACTCACAAAGAATTTCATTTCCTTTAGCAACCTGTCTACTTCCTCCCTGACGCCTCGACTATTGCAGACAAAAGGCCCAATCTACCCTTTGATTCTGAGCTGTTGTTTCTTCTTTAAAGACACAAAATGAATATCATCTGATTTTATCATCTGCCTTATGTATTCCAGGGAAACAATTCTAATAGGTAAGTATTTGGGAATCTTATATGGGGCCAACTCGCACCCATAGACTCTGATTTCAATGTGATTTTGATACAGCTACCAATCACCAGTCATTGTATGATCCGAGAGATGTAGAATCCTCTGAACTTCGTCATTAATTCTGGGCTCGAGTCTGCCGCTGAGCATACTAAACACTGGGTGGTAGAAATGATTGATGAACTACTTGAAACTGAATTCCATGGAGTTATGTCTGAGCAGGGAAGTCCATGCAATTACTGCCTGAGGTTTTCCATCTCTGTCCATCTTTTGCATAGAAAAAGAAAATTTGTTTGCTTGGAAGAAAATGAACAGGTATGCTAGTATTGAAGAATAATGGAACATGCCTTCTGTGGTGAAATTGATGAATTTCTTGTGAATGTTGTTTTCCAGGAACATGTTGAAGCCAAACTGTGTAGTGGGCTTTTGTCAGTAGACAAAATAGACAAAAATCCCAGAATGGGTTCATCTACCCACTGATCTGAAAAATAACCAAGCAAGGCGCATAACGACATGATAACCTGGTTTCCTTTTGTTGAGAAGATGGAGGAAGGATAAGGGGGGTTTGTAGTGGGGAGCTGAGCGGATTGTGGAAGGAAAATCTCAAAAATTTGAGCTCTTTGAGGAAAAGACAACTTCTGGTATAATTTTGTGATGATCTTGAGGTTAAAAGGTGAGGCAGGGTCGGCTCAGGATATTTTCATCATTTGGTTGATGGTTTCTAGCATGATGAGGAAAAGAACCTCCCTGGATGAGGATACAATGGCTCTTTTCTCAGGGATATAGTGGGGTTGGCACATGAGGGAAAATTCTGGGAAGTGGTAAATCTGGGGGAAGAGATACAAGGGTAGGTTGGACTCCTAGAGTCCAATTTCATCACTCTGGTCCATGAAGACTTCTTTAAGCCATGAATGAAGGTCTGTAAAATTGAAATCACACTTTGTGTCTGTGATTAAGTAATCTTTGTCGGCCAAATGAATCCTGTCGAGATCGACAGGAGGCAGGAGAAACAAGTTCTCTTCAACTTCTGTTCATTTTGACTTTGGCATCATTACTGTAACAATACCTACAAATAAAACAACGTTAGTGGGGACAATCGTAGATGGGGGTGAATGACTATAATGGGGAAGAAAATGGGGTAAATTCTCTGGTGCGATGAGTGGGTAAATGGTGAAGGAATGAAGAGTGAGGGTAATTTTGAGTAAACGGGTATCCGTTGGGTGCGGGGGACAAGTCATATGGTTAATGAATAAGTTATCCA
This sequence comes from Picea engelmannii, assembly GCA_009831015.1. Classification (NCBI taxonomy): domain Eukaryota; kingdom Viridiplantae; phylum Streptophyta; class Pinopsida; order Pinales; family Pinaceae; genus Picea; species Picea engelmannii. The sequence continues at coordinate 1,448,676 of ML780488.1, forward strand.
GTAATAAATTGCCAATGGGTCATTTAGAACATGAGATGGTAGGTGACAATGACTGAGGGATACAGATGAGTGACGTTGCAGTTATCGATTGGGGGAAAAGACCATGGTGAAAGGACTTGCCACGGGTGAATGAGGGAAAAGGACTGATGGAGTTACGGGATGTGACTCTTATGGAAAGGTGGATAATGGCATCATGAGGTGACATGGTATGTCAGGCAGTGAGAGGCAGTGGGATTCAGGACCAGTAGATTCATGCCACATATAGATAGGGGGCCTGCCAGACTAAAAATCCATTCCAGACCTCCCCTCCATCGTTAAAAGTAGATCGGTCAGGGGGGTATGAAAAGTACCTTGTGTCGTTAATATGCGTGCTTTCCCTTCGATCGCAGATCTGTGCATGATCTTTGACACCCATTCCAGAGCCCCCCCTCCATTAAAGGTAGAACGGACGGGGGGGTCCGGAATCCAATACAGACAATATATCTAAGCATCGAGACTTGGGCCGTCCAGATGCACAGAAACATTATCTGTGATTCCGGACCCCCCTCCCCCCACCGTTAAAGGTAGAATGGTTGGGGGGTCTAGAAAGACTTGTCCACCGTAGATTTGGGCGCGATCATCTGGACCGTTGATATATGAGATATGCATAAATGTGGGCATGAAAAACACATGTGACCAGAGGACTTAGGATAAGTTCATACTGAGGGTTTTTCCCAAGCTTTCACATGTTTACATCACCAAGGGGTTAGATAACCAACTTTTTAAGCATACAAAACATGGTCCAACATTGATCATCGAGTTGGTTTTATTTAAATCAAGCTAACTACCCTATGTTCTAACCTAACTTCCTATGACAATTAGCCCAGATTAAACTGTTGGGCTAAGAAATTACTCTACCCTGGGGCTATCTGACCAAGATTAGGCAGTCTGGCCAGATTTATTCACTAACTAACCTACATCACTTGGCTAAGATTAAACAGTTTATCCAAGCTTATTCACTATTCCTATCAACATCAATTTAAAAGAACTTGGCCATGCTTGAAAGGTATGGCCTAAGCCATTGTTATTGCATGGGGCTCTATTGAATTTCTTTTATGCCCTGTTTTATTCCTTTTCTTTCTTTTCTTTTTCTTTTTTTTTTCTTTTTCTTTTTCTTTTCTTTTTCTTTCTTTTCTCAAATTATTTGCAGAATGAAAAATAATTTGACAAACAAAAACACTAAAGAGAAAACATTCCAGTCACCAGTTGATCCTATAAATTATAGGGTGATAACAATGACTCCACCTGGGGATGGTACTCTCCTTGTGAAGTGCCAAGAATCCTGATTCCTGATGTTCTAAAACTTTCTCCATAGTCACCTTTGTTCCTGGATTAGTTTTATTTCGAAAAATTGGAAGACAATGGTCAATGGCTTAGGGCCTTATCTCCAGGCTTCAACCATCTGACCAAAGTTATTCACTGAGAAACTCACAAGAAAAATGTAAATGGTTTGTACAATGGAAAGTGCGACTTTAGGTCCCTACTGAGGCGGTGAATAATGCTTCAACATTCTGCCATTTACAGGTCCTCCTGGCAGATCTGTCCCATTGTTGTTGTTGAGAAAAAATGCGTTATTCCCTCTGAATGCTTGAATCATGTATGGTCCCTTCCATAGAATATCAAATTTTCCATGCTTTCCCTTGTCTTCATTTCGGGAATCCCATCTTAGCACCAAATCTCCTAGCTCAAAATCATCCTCCTTAGTTCTTTTGTCAAAAATCTTCTTAATGCTTTCTTGGACTACCTGGGTCTTGTTGTATACTTCTTCCCTAGACTGCTGCAAATGGATCATCTGGTTGATCCTTCTTTGTGAGTCATTTGTTTTGGCTTCCGTGTCTTGCAGCAATTTCATGATAGGAACTCCCAAGGAAGTGGGAGAGGCTACTTATGTGCCATAGACTAGCTGATATGGTGACATACCGATTGACCTTTTGGTGGTCAATTTGTCAGCCCATAGTGAGAAAACCAACTTGTTATGCCACGACTTCTTATTTTCTTGCAAAGTTTTCTTGATAATGTTTACCAGGGTTTTATTTGATGTTTCTGCCAGCCCATTCCCCTGAGGGTATTAAGTCGTGGAATGTCCCAAACCAATATGGTACTAGTTGCAAAAATCTATGAGTTTCTTAGATTGAAAAGCAGCTGCATTTTCAGTTATAATCATTCTAAGACATCCAAAACGAGACAAGATATTATTTTCAAGAAATTTAATAATGACAGAATTAGTGGCTTGCCTACTTGGTACTACTTCAATCCATTTTGTAAAATAATCCATGGTAGTAAGAATCCACCTGTGCTGGCTCGAAGAGGGAGGATGTATTTCTCCGATGAAGTCTAATCCCCATTGATGGAAAGGGGCCTCAACAGAGATTGGTTTTAGGGGTAGAGGGAGAAGTTTCCTTTTGCCTATGAACAACTAACATTGATTACACAAAGTCACTTTATGATGCACATCAGCGAATAGAGTTGGCCAATAGAATCCAGCTCTGAGGATTTTGTTGGTTGTGGCCTTCCAGTTCAGATGACCACCACAGTATCCTGCATGAAACTCTTGTAGTACTCTGTCAGCTTCATCCTTCAATAGGCAATTTAACAAAATACCTCCAGGATCCTTCCAATACAGATTTCCTTCTAGAATGCAAAATTTTAATTCTTTCAATTTCAAAAACCTAGATTTAGTTTTGGTTAGACCAAGGGGAGCTTGTAAATTATGCAAAACATATATCAAGTCTGCATACAATGGAGAGTTGAGAAATTCCTCTCTCACGCTTGGAGTCGCCTGCTCACCCTATTCATCTACTACAACTAAGAAATTATTGTAAAGAGCATGGAAATTTGATTCAGCCATTAACTTTGCTAGACCTTGACCTTTAATTAGTTTAGTAGGCTTAATCTCTATGTCATATTCTAAAATGATAGCAATCCATTTTCCTCTTCGACCGTCCGGATTGTCCTGGGTTAAAATGTCTTTTACTACCACATTCAGAACATATGCAATGGTGTGGGAATGGAGAATGTATACTCTAAAATATTTTATGGCTTTCACCAAGGTGAAATCTTATTTCTCCATTATTTTATAATTCAAAGCAGCATCTCTTAAAGATTTACTGAAAAAGGCTATGGGTTGTTCATAACCCTCGTTGTTTTTCTGTAGTAATATTGCTACAATGGTATGTTCAAAGGCGAAAGAAAAAAGATAGAAATCTTTGGTGAAGTCAGGACTGATCAAGACTGGGGCCTGCGTGAGTGCCCGTTTGACTTGTTCAAAAGATTGGCTAGACTTAGTGTCCCATTTTATTTTTGTGTCCTTTTTTAACATGTTTGTGATGTTCCTGAGAAGCTCATCCAGGTTGGGTATGAATCTTCACATAAAGTTTATTTTTCCAATAAAAGACTGTAACTCTTTGATGTTTCTTAGGTGTTCTAATTTCTGAACGGCCTTGATTCTGCTAGGGTCGATTTGAATTCTGTCCCTAGAGATTATATGCCCTAGCAGTTTACCTTCCTCTAATCCAAAAAGGATCTTTTTATGATTTAAAGAAATCCCAAATTTCCTGCATTTATCAAAAACTCATCTGAGACGTCATAATGCTCGTCATCAGATTGGGAAAACACAGTTACATCATCTAGGTAGATGACAATACATTTGTTGAGTTCTTCCACAAAAGTGATGTCCATCGCTCTCTGGAAAGTTGCCCCAACGTTCATCAACCCAAAAGGCATTTTCACATACATGAAAGTGCCCCACGGTGTTGTGAAAGTGGTTTTCTCTTGGTCATCTGGGTGAACGAGGACCTGATTATAACCCAAGAAACCATCCAGTAAAGAGATTCAACTGGAACTGACTACCCTTTGTAATATGTGGTCCATTTTTGGCAATGGGTAATTGTCCTTCAGAGAGACCTTATTTAGATTTCGGAAATCGATGCAAATCCTAATTTCTCCAGATTTCTTTCGTGTTGGGACCAAATTTGAAACCCATTTGGAAAACCGTAACGGGACTATGATTTTAGCATCGTACATTTTTTTGATTTCTTTTTCTATCAGGGGAAGTAGCTTGGGATTGATTCTCCTAAGTTTCTGTCTGAAAGCTTTTTGATCTTCTTTTATTGGAATCCTATGTCGTATGATGCTGGTGTCATAAGCTTTCAAGTCCTCGTAACCCTCGGCAAAAACGTCCGAATATTCCTTGAAAAACTCAATGTATCTGATTTTCTGCTCAGGAGGTAATGATTTGGAAAGTTTCACCATGTTGGGTTTCTTTTCTGTCCCTATATTACAATCTTCTACTTCTTGACCACTGGCTTCAATTTTCAGTTTTTTAGCTAAATCATTAAAATCAAATAAGTCCTCTAAAGGAACTAAACCCCTAGGTAAAACATTACTTTTCAAATGCAAAACTTCAGCTTTTATTTCATCATCACCTAACTCTCCTGAATCTATCTTATTTACACTATCATTTCCAAAATCAGGTCTTTTCATATTTTCATCTTCTTTTTCTAAATCTATGTTTGTACACTCGAAATCATTTTTACATTGTAGGAAATATTCGATTTGATCATCATTACCAAATAACTGCTAGTATCTGATGTTATCTGGAACAGTTGGTCTGCACTTCACTTCCACCGTGTATGGGCAAGTGGAACGAAAAGGTATCTTGCATGTAGCAGCTGACGTAGCTAATCCATCTGCTAAAATATTCTATCTCCCAAGCATCACCTACAAATCGACTTCAGTGAAACATTTAAGGGCGTCTAGAACAACATTCCTATAAGCTCTGAGACAAGGATGTTTTGCTGCCTACTCACCTTTAATTTGCTTGATTATTAACTCATAATCACCTCTTACCATAATTTGTTTGGCACCAACTTTCTTTAGAAGTTTCAGACCGAGCATCAAGGCTTCATACTCGACAATATTGTTAGTGCATTGAAAAATTAATTTGTAAGAATGGTTTTCTGAATACCTGGATCTATGATTGTGCAACCAAAATCCTGCTCCAACTCCTTCTTTCCTTACTGCTCCATCAAAGTCCATGCTCCAAAAATCCACTGGCAATTCTTCCATTATCACATTTTTCTTTCTTTCTGCCTCGATGACTTCCCGTATAGCCATTGTTGTATAGAATAAAGGATTCTAGGTTAGAATGTGCAGAGTAAAGAGGATAGTTATATGGTTTTTCTTGGCTGCTAACCATGTATTTCATCAATGTTTCTCTGTATAGTCTTCTTTGTTGCCCAAAAACAGGGATAGTGGCATACTACATATCCAAATGAAAAGTACCTTTCAAATTGGCCCCCCAAGACCGGGACAACAACATACCATATTTCAGGGGAATTTCCGCAACCACAACATCCATGACCATGCTTTTTGCAGGAATCTGAACCAGGGTGATACACAGATCCTTGATCAAACCGATACATCTAACTTTACTGGAGTCAAAAGAGTGTAAGTCCTTGTAAGGTCTGGTAACTTCAAGTCCCAATTTTTCGATCACTTCTTTAGGCATCAGATTATGGGAAGCACTCGAATCTAACATAGAATTATGTAGAATCAGGTCGTGTATATTAAGGCTGATGTAAAAAGGAGCGACAACACCATTGTCAGTCTGACCATCCACTTTAGGTCCGAACAAGAGTTCAGGTTTATCATCTATAAGGTTCACAGTATCTGAATGATTCACTGATACAACAGTTAAGGCCGTCATGCCTATATCAGGTTCAAAGGTCATAGCTTTAATCACCTGTGAATGGTAAGCATCTTTGCTCATCAACTCAAAAAGGCGAATGGGAATTTTTACTTTGGCTAATTCCCTTTGAGGCTGAAAGGTGTAGGTGCTCTGCTTTGGATCGACAATTCTGATTTGTCCACCACAATCTTCTGGCCAGAAGTATTTGGTGGACTAGTTGATGAAACCTTAGTTTGTGCTGATCTTTTCAAACTAGTAAGGTTTCATTTTGTTGGAACTTCAACATTACCTTTCGCAGGACTGTTCTTGTCAGAAGGCTTAGGGGATTTTTGGGTTTCGTCTGTCTTCTTTGTTTCGGTCACCTTTCTTGGAGAGCTTCCATTTGTCTTTTTACTTCGCAGATTGTACTACTGGTGTACCTCCAAAATAGAATTTTCAAATGTCTGTTGTTCGACATCTTCTGCTTCTTCACTTACCTTTGTTTGAGAGAGAAGAAAAAGTTCTTGCTCTTGCTGGGTCAGAAAAATAGCTTCATTATCGTGAATGCCCATGAGGTTTATGTGAGTGTCCTCCAGTTCTTCAATTACTTCTTCTCCTTCATTGGCATAATTTTCTTGTAGGGGAAGTCTGATCTGTTGATCAGGACCTCTCTGTTCCCTTTGATCCCTAGGATCTCTCTGCCTGATTTGGGGAGGGTTTCTTCTGAAGTTAGGATTCCGAATTTGAGGAGCTGGTGGATTCTCTCTAGTAGGGTTTCTTTCGGAAACAGTAATTCTCTCCATCATTCTTTCCATTTCTCTGGCCAAGGAATCCAATTTGGAGAAGGTTCCTCTTTGATTGTGACTCTCCTCTCTGTCCTCTGTCGTGCCCTTTTTGCCAACAGGTTGGCCTCCACACTTATTACACTTTTCTGCATGTCCTCTAGGGTGGTGGAGTTTCTTTCCCTTAATTGGTATGACATGTTAGCGTCAAAACCATCAGGGAATTTTATCAATGCCAAACCTCGTGGAGGTTTAATATCGGTTGGAATTGCATTGTACAGGTTATTGAAATGGGTGCAATAATCTTGTACTGTCTCACCTTGATTTCTTTTGATGTTTTTGTATTCTGACAAGATTTGGAGAGGGTTTTTCTTTACCTCCCATCGGTCTAAAAAACTTCTTTGGAATGTGACAAGGTCAAGTACCGAGGCAGCACGTAAACCTTTATACCATTTCTTAACGTTGCCCATCAAACTTTGCACAAACAATCTCATTTGAATGTCAGCCTCATCTACTTCCTATAGGTCAAAATAATCATTCATTTTGTCAACATGTTGTTGTGCGCTCATAGGTCCTATTCCATCGAACTATGGAAGTCTCGTTTGATAGTCCTGGGGCATAGCATGAAGGGGTGCGGCCAACAACAAGGGAGCATATCTGGCTGCTATGATAGGCGGAGGAGTCGAGATGACAACCTGGATGATAGGTGGGGTGGTGACAGAAGATGAGGATGAGGAGGGGATAAATGGCACAGAGTGAGTGGTTTGAGGCTTAGTAGTGGGAGATAGGACTTCAGGGGTCCGGGGTTGCAAGACGGTTGGGTCTAGGACGGTTTCAGCCACAAAGCTGTCAGATTTTGTTCTAAACAAGCTTTTTTCAAAAAGGATGTCAAAGTCAAGATCCTGAAGGGAAACAAGCTCATCTGGAAGAGAAGGGGACTTCTAAAGGGGATTATGACTTATTGAACCTTCAACAATGATCTTTTTCCTGTTTAGTTGTTCTGGATTATCAGTTGCTATCGCAGGTTCTGGGTCTGGGTGAGATCGAGTATAAGCTCTTTTGGGAGCCATATTTCTTTTTTCTTTTTTATATATACTTTTTAGTTTTATGAATCTGAAACTAATATGTGCAAGTTTTCAACAACCTCTCAACATTACTTCTTTTTCAAATTTGCAATATTTCAGAAGCAAACTATTCTTCCAGGGAAAAAAAAATGTGAGGTTAAAATTTGTTCAGTTCGATTCCCTAATATGGTCGCCACTATGTTAACGCTCTGTAAATTTCTCAAAGGTTGTTAGAAAATAAGAAATCTACAAGAGGTAACTTTATCCAACCACTTTGAAGCTGGGATCTAGCCCTGCCAGCTTCAGAGAGGGATCTCTCTATAAGATCTTAGATATGTTTCAAATTTAAAATATTAGGCTAGATAAATAAAATATGTTGGTTTTGTTTGTTGTATTTTTCGTTGGGTTGGCTAAGAGGGCTTTACACATCCATTGGGCTATGGGGTTTGTATTATGAATTGAACTCTAACCAGAAAACAAAGAAAAATTTCACAAGGCGAGATAATGTAATCGTTGGATTCTTTTAGCAGCATAAATGAGGAATAGCAGAAAAGATGAGAAAGTCAATTACAACAAAGAAGCAGTTAAGAATTTCTTTATCGTAAAATTAGATGATAAAACACTAAAATCCTTTAAAGTCAAAAACAGGGTATACGAGATAAATCCTGCAATGTTCATTACTTTCAAAGATTAGATTTAGAAAAATAGTGTGATAACTAAGCGAGAATAACATTTAACTTAGAAAGGAAAACATCACCAATGAGTACACGCAAAAATCCTGTGAAAATGCCTCTTTGAATTAATGGAAGATGTCTTGAAAAATATTACAGTCAGGTAGCTCATAGGGTGTAAAGATCAACCCTCAATACTTAAAAAAGTGAAGTATTTATAACCCAAAATTACAAACGATCCTGTCATCAAAGATTAGGACGTGGTAAATCTATTTTTAGCCTAACTAACTTAACAAATTACAAAAATCTAGGAAATTGTTTGATAATGTGTCGCAATTGCATGCTATTTTCTAGGTGAACTGTTGGTGAGGCCTCTGCATGACCTCGTCAGACTGGATAGCTGACTAGTCTGGGATAGCTCATCGATTACTCAATCGGGTCACAAAGTTATTCCCATCGAAGATGACTGGGAACACTGACTTTGAGTAACCTTCGGTATACTTCATCCATTTCTGTGTACTTGGCGAAAGTAGGGTGATGAAGATGTACTGGATCTCATGTTGTATGTTGATGTCCAACTGAAGTGCATTGAGGAATGCCTTGCCAGTGATGTTGCCCTGAATTCCTGCAATTTTTGAACTATCCTTAGCCACCTCTGCTAGTCTCTTTTTGTAATCGGGGAGAGTCGTCGATTTGTCGTTTATCACCTTCAAGCCAGGAAGACCATTATTTTGTAGAGCCTCAATCTTGCCGAAAAACCTTTGCACCCCTTGATCCATGGCCTGAACATTTTCTTCCAGCTGTAGCATCAATCCTTTCTTGGTCAAGACCCTCTTGACGTCAAGGATGGTCTCTGTTCTATCCTCAATTCTCAGCTCTTCCAACTCCTCTCTCGTTTTAGAATTCATGAATTTGATTATTTCATTAGCCTATGTGGGCATCTTGTTAGAATATAGAAGATGGTGTGCTCATTTTACCATTGACGATACCGTCGTCACCCAACCACAGGCCAAAGCCTCCCTCCGAGCACCTTAACCTTGACCTGAGAATTCCTCCGGAAGCAAACCCTAGGCTAGATAGACAAACAAAGAGTAGTGCATAAATCCCCAAGGATAGCGCATCACAAAAGACTGATCAGATGTTCCAAACCCTAGCCAAGAGATATCCAAGCCAATACTGAAACTAGCTACTGCTACAGCTACACCTGCAAACCTCCTCCAAACCTGCGCACCAGACTGCAACTGCAGTGCGCACCAACTGGGAAACTGCAATTCTGAGATACCATCAAATGAGAACTGGCACCCTGTATTTATAGTAATCCTGCCAATTTTCTAGGGCCGACTTCTCCTTCTAGGTATGTGTCTCTTCAATATATTATTATTAATTCTAGCCGACTTCTTCTCTTGGAGGCTAATAGCCTAATATAAATTATCTTCTTGAGCCGACAAGGCTTCTAGGGTTATTAGGTAACTCATTAGGGTTTCTCTTGCTTCCCGGAGTCTTCTATTCTTGTCAGGTTCACACGTGGGGGTAAATACCTCCCGCAGCTACCATAATATTAACACTACCTCCTAGCTAGAGAGGTATTTATAGGTAATGGACTTGAGCACAAAACACACCATTTACCCGGTAGCATCAATATAGTCATCTAAACTATTTCATGATTAGATCATGAGCATCACCATCACCATCAGCTACATCATCTCTCGAAACCATACTTCATCTGAGTGTTAGATATGATGTTGGATAAGTCACTCTCACCATAGGAGTAAAAGCTCTAAACTATTTTTCGTCTAGAAAATCTTTGTTCATCATTCATCTGAATGATCATTGTCTCCAATAAAATGCTGATAGTCTTCAAGACAAAATGTAAACAAGGATAGAACACACCTGTGTCTATTCATAGTAGTACATAACTACAATCCATTGGTTAACTACCACATCAAGTAACACACAAGTACTTGATCAACAACGTATGGTTGCGAATGGTGAAACATATTCACCACATTAGTCCTCATCTACTGTCATATAGTCTTCATAACAAACATCTGAGAGCATCCTGCATAGAAACAATGTTATGATAAAAACTGTATCATCTGGGCCAATCTTTCACTCATGTCTATGAGATCTGAAAGAATGTTTGCCACCACAGTAGTCTTCATCTGCATAGAAACAATGTTATGATAAAAACTGAATCAATTGGGCCAATCTCTCACTCACGTCTGTGAGATTTGAAAGAGTGTCTACCCTTAGTATAGAACATCAATAATAATCATCTGGGCCAATCTTTCACTCACATCTGTGAGGTCTGAAAGAATGTCTACCCTCAATATAGAATATCAATAATAAGTTATCTGCCTCATTCTTTTTCAACCAAGGAAGAAGGATTGTTTCTAATTTCTGAACCTGGACCATTTCCCACCTTGGGCCATTCTTCCGAAACTAGACAAAGTGTAACCTGGAGAGAATGAGTCTACCCTCGAGAAATGTTTGGACCATTACTTACCCTGGGCCATTCCTCTGACACTAAACAAAGTGTAACCTGGAGGGAATGAGTCTGCCCTAAGGAATGACTGTCCTAGACTATTCCTCACCCTGGGCCATTCTTCTGAAACTAAACAAAGTGTAACCTGGGGAGAATGAGTTTTCCCTCGAGGAATAACTGTTCCTGATTGCTGAGCTTGGACTACTCCCCACCCCGGGCCATTCTTCTGACACTAAACAAAGTGTAACCTGGAGAGAATGAGTCTGCCCTTGAGGAATAACTTTCCAGACCATTCCCCCCTCGGGGCCACTCCTTTGACACTAAAGTGTAACCCGGAGAGAATGTATAACCCTCAAGGAATGCCTGTCCTGCATCAACCTCCAAAATAGATGATTCTTCGAAACTGCTCACAACTGTGAACTTCGAAAGAATGACTGTCCGACAAGGTAGACTATTCTACTTGACCACTACACAGAGTGACTGCCAAGAAGAATGACTGTACTAGACCACTCCCCATAATGGGAAGTCGTTGTCTATGATACATCAACAATCAGTCTACCTCCCATGTTAACTACAATGGGAAGTCACTGTACGTAAAAAATCTCAATCCACTTTTCGAACAGGAAAGCATCTATCCAATCTGGACTATTACAAAGATAAATAATATTTTTAATGCTCCCTCCTAACTAGAGAGTTATTTCAATCACAAAAATAAATGTTTGCGTACCTTCTTCTAGTTTGAAGAGTCTTCCCTTCTAGCTAAGAGAGTTATTTCCACGAGCTCTAGCTTGAGTATGCAAGTTCTTTCATCTTGAATAGAGGCTTTACCAAAATGTATGCTTATCTGCTCATCTATGGAGATATGTATTGGAGAAATCATTTTCTCCTTTCTGGACTTCATCATGGATAATGTAATGCTTGTACTTTAGTCTGGAATACTGTGAAGACTTCATGTAGATCTGAACAATAGAGTATATCATAGTTGGAGAACTGGAACATATTCATGTGGTACTTCTTCTGTCATCATGAGATCTGATCTTCTGAGTAGTCTTCTTAATGTTATAGGAAATCTTCACCACACTTATGTTGTGCACTGGAGGTTCTCCACCAAGTTGTCTTCTTCTTATCTGCATACAGGAGTATCTTTCTGGTATGCCTCAAAGTCTTGATATTGCTCTACATGCGCTCTTTACTCAATTTCTTCTGGAGAACATTCTTTGCATTCATTTGATGTAGAATTCTAACTCATGGATGTTGCGGATAATATGATGACTTATATAAAGATAAGTCTGGTATACTGGAACAATCAATCATCATAGTCTCCTCCCTCCATATGAGAGAACCTTTGGTTCTGGATCTCGCAATGCTTTCATTCATAAGTCTTCCATACATTGTTCTTCATCATGACTTTCAGTTCTTCTGCTTGATTGCTTTTAGTGAGTTCATATCAGGCTGGTAATCTTGTGATTCTTGATAGAATGAATGGTTGTTCTGGTTCTTCTTTCTTTCTTGGAATCCTTATGTTCCTCTTCATGTTTTTCTTTTACTTTTGGGTCCATGGAGTTTCTTATAGATTCCATGCCTTAGAGATTCCACTTCTTACCTTCATCATCAATTCATGGATCTGGACGGACAACTAGGAATACTTTAAGGTTTCTCTTTGAAGAGGTCTTCTACTACGGTTGAGCTAAACATGTGTTGTCTTTCATCATTGTTACCATGGATATATACCTTTCATCATCTTCAATGGATCATAGGATTAGCTCCCTCCTAATCCTTGCTTCATGTACAAGTGTATATAATCTTCTCCCTTCATCTGACTGAGTCCATGCTTCCGTCTCCTGTCCTTATTGTCTTCTACAATATATAATAGAGTCCACACTTCCATCTGCATCCTTATTGTCTTCTGCAATATATAATTGTCTCTTTTGTCTGACAGAGTCCACGCTTCCATCTTAGTTTTTGTCATAAGTCTTTCTCCAATTTCTCTTGATGTCTGACTTCTAAGTCTCTTCATGATTGATTCAGCTTATCTTGTAATAGCTTTCATATGATATATTTCATTATTTCATGTGTAATGTCTAATGATATTCATTCTTGTCTTGTTGTTCTTCCATAGGTATAGTTCTTCTTGGAACACATTATCTTCCAAGAGATAGATATACAAGATATGTACAAAGACGATGCAAGCAAGATATGTACAAGAAAATAAGAAGAGTGTTG
>ML780488.1:1472364-1520079 GCA_009831015.1 Picea engelmannii
TAAAGTTTTTTAATCAATTTTAGTAAATGGTGTTGTTGCTTGATATATTGAATGTAAAAGAAAGGTAATAACAACCAAGTGTTTTCATATAAAATCAATATTTATAATGTATTCAAGAAAATCAATAAGATAATAAGATTTTTGTTTTTCCACATATATAAACTTGGGGCGATAAGAACATTGAGACTAATAAAACTTTCTATTAAAATGCATGCCACAAACAAAACAATCATGAGCCTTAAGTACTATTTTGTGGAAGCATGTTGTCTTATGTAGAAGAAAGAAACAACATGATTTGGATTAATGTCACTCAATTGTAAAGATCTAATGTCAATTCAACTTGAAGGAAAACAAGTGCAAGGAACCTCAAAGAGAGAATTCTAATCCAAAGTAAGTCTCCATGAAATTAAACCAAATCTACTTCAACCCACATGAGTGTAGGACCTTTTTGCATGCCTCCTATATTTAAAAAAAAAAATCATGAATGACTTCTAGACTAACCAAGTGATATAATAGGAGCCAATTGCTTAGGGGAAGTGTTGCATAAAGATCTTGGATATATCATAAGAGCCAAGTGCTTAGGGGAAGAGTTGCATAAATCTCTTGGAGAGTATAATGATGTGAGAAAAACATCATTTGTACATGTGTGTAGTTCTACCCTATGTCATTTCCTTATTGTTTATAATCACACTCGATGATGCAAGGAATTCCAAATGGACCCCTTCCTTATCTCACTATGTGATCCAATCCTAAGCACTTTGCAAAACCATGTATGTTATACAAAAAAATACAACAATATAGTAGATATATAGTGTATAAAAGTGGAAAATAAATAGTCATGAATATGATTGATAGAGAGGGAATCACAAAACTAGTCCACTCATTCTCATTAATAAAACATATTTACATATAAAATGACTTTAGAACCTTAATTGAAATTTTAGCCTCTACAACTATCACAGATATCAATCCTTGTAACTTAACCTTCAACCTTCTTCTTTGCACTAATCTTCCTCTTCTTCTTTTAATCTCTCTTCTTACTCATGTCCTCTCATCTTCTATGAGTCTCCTCATTAATGATACCATTCAACCTAATATCCTTCAAGATATGCACCTTAATAGATGTCTCCACCACTAACATATAAGTAACACATCCATATGTAGGTTGTAAGAGCTTCGTTCTTGATGGTTTTATAAATTACTATTGGTATTCCTTGTGAATCCCTTCAACTACATTGCACACCTTCATGTGTGAAACCTTCTTCTATGCATCCTATCCTTGAACCTATTTATTGTGCACCATCCTTAGTTATGCCTTTCCCAACCTTCCTTTGTGTCGACTTCCCCCTACATATCTTGTTTGGATCCTGCTCATTGTTACCTTGCACACATACGTCAAATCTAACACATGATCGCACATACTATCCTTTTGTGCCTAGATGCACAAATTCCTTTTCTCCTATAAAAACTACTCTTGCATAAAATTCCTCTTACCAATAAAAGCTTGTGGGCCTGAGTGATTATAATATTGAAGATAAAATACATGTTATGTAAAGGAATTTTTTGTAAATTCCAACTCAAATGGCCTCACCAATCTCCTTGACTGGTTGAAGATTACGTGTATAAATGAAGAACTTGTAAATGGAAATAAATACAGACATACATCTATAACCTAGAGCTATGCTGAAATCCCAAGTAACAATAGCTAGCACATTTCACAGTCTTGATTGATATTAGTCAAAGTTTGTGGAGCTCAAAGAGCAAGGTAATGTATCTATATATTAGTGATTTGACATCCCTATGGGTAGGGAATTCCTTTCCTTGAGTGATAGAAAATTTGTACTAATGGGATACTAATGGGTTTTTATTATTCATCACCTTTTCGGGAACAATGATTTGGAGAGTGTTATGAATCATTGAATTTCTATGAGTATATGAACTAGGGAATCAAATATATATAAGTTGTTAATGCAAGCCTCCCAAGGCACAGTGAGAACATGGGTATCTAAGTAACATGACCTTTGAGCCATGATCTTAGCGAGCTCAAAATTAGATGTATTTTAACTCTTAATAGTTTCCTAATAGTGTATTATAAATAGTTGTTCTTTTATCCTAATAAATTTTCCACATATGTCCTAATCAATTTTCCACATATTTCTTAGTGCCTCTCTCAACCTTCCTTTATTTTTTAACATTCATTGTTGAAAAGAATAAGGAAATTGTTGCTATGTCACTCTTGCTTTAATTATAAAAGCAGTTTGTAACTATGAACAACCTCATTTCCCTATAAAGGGATAAAAAGGGGATGAAAAACTAAATTTTTATTACTTTAATATATATTTAAGAATTTTTTAACTACAAATTGCTTCATTTCCATATAAAGGGATAAAAAGGGGATGAAAATGTGGAAAACATAGGTATTACCAAGATTCCGCTAATTATTTCAGGGAAAATTTGA
Source organism: Picea engelmannii (assembly GCA_009831015.1). Lineage (NCBI taxonomy): Eukaryota > Viridiplantae > Streptophyta > Pinopsida > Pinales > Pinaceae > Picea > Picea engelmannii. The sequence continues at coordinate 1,474,823 of ML780488.1, forward strand.
GCTTATATTTCAATCTACTTATATTCTCTTGGATCTGACATCATTGAATGATGGAATGAGTACCCATAGAGGTCTAACGATCATTAAGAAAAGAGATTGCCTCCTCTAAGTTAGAGGTGTACAAGATATTTAATTTTTTATGTATTATGATACAATCTATTTGGTTGTTTCTAATATTTTAATATTTTTATAATCATTGTCAAAATGGAGGGTCAATGCTCATTGAAATAGAATCTTGCTCATTTTTCTCCTTATTTTTATTACATCTTTCACTTATAAAGTTTTGAAAACTTTTAGGCAAGGTGAGGTAAAACTTGTAAATTTTTACCTAAAGCTTGCTCATTTTTCTCCATATTTTGATTTCATCTTTCCCATGTAATGTTTTGATAACTTTGGGGCAAGGATAGGTAAAACTAGTCCAACCTTTTTCATAATGTTTCTAATATTGTTTACATGCTATGAATGCAATCTGTCGATTATTGCCTTTGAGGAAGAAATAAAAGCATACACTTGGTCATATTTGTTGTATTTTCGTCACTTTTTAAGGTACTTCAGTGATTTTCCTCAATGGAGTATTGTTATTTATTATTTCCTTGTAGGGACATATAGTAATCACAGAAAAGCATTAGTTTGTCTATACAAGCATGTATTTTTTGGAAAATCTAATGTTTGGCCTATGTTTGGATTTTTAATATTAAAATAGATGTTGGTAAAAAATATTCTTTCGACATTTGATTGGGTCATCCCTACCGGTGTTTCCCTCAAGTCCTAGTATGGGGGCTCTCGTGGTGGTAAAACTTGAACATCCTTAATAGCCTATGTGTAGTATAGGACATAGTTTGTCAATAATATTAACTCGCATATTCAATGTGTTTCAAGTCGTATCTCCTATGACACATGCATCCCTAAATTTTCATATATGTTATGATGTGTAGCAAGTAAAAATGAGTTATGTTTCTATGGGGGACATATAGTTTTGGCGTTGATGGATTAAAATGACCCTACATGGCTTTATTTTTCTCCCTTCCTAAAGTTCAACATAGGCCCTAATTAAAAAAAAATATTCTATGTTTGGATATTTTATTTATATGCATTATGATTGGGTGTTGAGATGATGACATATGACTTAGGGATCTATATTTGAGAGGGGGTAGAGGTCAATAATAATTCACAATAACTACAATGAAATAATTAAGTTGGTGACTCAAGTAACAATTAGTTTATCGATTATGTATTTATAAGATATGTGATCAATTTGAAATAGTATTTTACCATATTTTGTGTGGGTTCATGTTCATTCATTTAATGCCAATATTAATGTATGTATTCAAGACTGATCCACAAGGAAGGAGAGTGTAACATGAGAAATGTGGCACTATCTTGCCTTGCATCAAGTGCTTTCCTCTATAATTTTGTCCTTCCATTTCATTAAATATGGTTTATACGGAGTACCATGTGTCATGAAAACCTTCTCATCTATCACTTCCTTAAACTATTTTTTCTTCTTCTTGGGCATATGGTTGCATTAAACATATTTCATGTCTTCTCTACTGCATAATATTATGTCTCTTTGTAATCTTAGATATCCTTCATATTGAATATCAATAATTGTCAAATTCTTTAGGAAATTTTTCCTTGTATGCATTAGATATTTTGTTAATCATAATCTCATTTTTTTTTAAATACTCAGATCCCGTCATGCTCACAACAAATTTTATCATTGATGGTATTGATAGTTCGTTGATGGTAGTGAAACTTTGTCTCCTGGATTCATTGGATAGTTCATCTCGTGGGGGACAACCTAAGGTTGTCTTTCGTGCAATGACCAATTTAGGTCATATTTTGTGTGACGACCTCGTTAGGTCATCTTTTGTGCGGTGACATATTTAGGTCATATTTTGTGTGACAACATCTTTTGGTCATCTTTCATGTGATGACTTCTTTAGGTCATCTCACGTGTGATGACTTAAAGCGGTCATCTATCCTATGATGCAAACTTTAAGTCATCTCACCGGAGATGACCTAATAAGGTCATCTCCCTCACGACGACATCGATACAACATCCTTAGGTCATGTCGCAGGTGATGATATCCTTAGGTCGTTGAAATTTCCATGACACATGATACGATGTTTCAGGGGTCCAAGATTCATTTCCATATCCATGACAAAACTTCGCGCGTGCGTTGAAATTACCATCGCAAAATGACCCAAATTTACCAGTGATCATTACAAGGATCATCACACTATGTGATGTTTATTCATGATTTTTTTAGGAAAATATGGATCTTCTTTATGAAGAGCAAGGATGAGGTCTTCAGTTGGTTTCAGGAGTTTATAGCTCAGGTAGAGAACTAGACATGTAAGAAAACCAAGGCCTTGAGGCTGGGTAATGGGGGAGAGTACACCTGCAATTAATTCAAGTATTTTAGCAAGGAGGTAGGGATCAAGAGGGAGATGAAAATATCATACAAACCTCAACATAATGGATTTGCATAAAAAAATATATATCCATCATCGGTTCTTCCAGGACTATGATACATGACAAGGAGTTGCCTATGTTTTTGTGGGTAGAGGCATGTAACGCAACAATGTATTTGCATAACATGATTCCTCATAGGATATTTGGGGACAAGACTTCAGAGGAGGAATTATTAGGAGTGAAGCTAGATATTGGACATTTGAGGATATTTGGTTTTCCAATTTACATCCATGTTCTTTTGGAGAAGATAACGAAGCTGGAGCCTTTAGGATAGAACGGTATATGTTACAAATCAAATATCCACACTTGCATAATGTGTCTCACATTGCACAAACATCACATTCTAAGTGTCACAATTTTCGCATGTGGTGCAAACATCACATCCTAAGTGTTGGAAGTGCCACACCCAAATTGTCACAAATGTCATAAGTGTCGTAACATGCCTCATACAATTTTGGTAAGTGTCGTGATGCAATCAACACCATGAAAACACTTGTCACAACCCCTAAATCATGTTGGAAGGGAAATCCCCATCATTTGGCAGTCAAACCATACTTTTTCACCTAGGATTTTGACCATTTTTGGGCATTTAAGAAGATTGGCTCTCCTCTTTCCATGCTTGGGGGGCATCGGTGCTCCCTATGCCATGCTAAGGGGGCACCATGGTGCCCTATTTTCATATTTAAGGGATCTCCATTGTTGGTTGGAGGAAATCATGGTGAATCTCACCTTCTTCTAAGGGATAGCTCTAAAAGGTTGGGGTTTGTTTGGATCGAGTCCTACTCCATGGCTCTATCAAAGGAAATAATTATAATATATGGAGCCATATTTTCAACAAATTCCAAAAATACTTAAGGTGGTTGAGCCTCTCAAAGCCTATAAATTGGAGATATTTCCATGGTGAAAAAAAGAAGAGAAATCAGTGAAGCATCATCATTTTGATCTTGATTCATTTTTGAAAGGCTTGGATGAGGAGAGCTTGGATAGGATGTTGCAACATCAATCATGCTTTGTAAGTATCTTCTCATTGGTTCTCATTCAATATATACTTGGCCTATTTCCTTTAAGTTTATGTATTGTTACATTTGTTTGTATGATATTGCTCTAATATTCATAGATAGACTTGTCTTATCTAATCAAGTAGAGTAGGAGATAGTTGTTTCCATTTTCTATCCATTCTAGATCTCAATTTGTGCTAGGGATTTTGATGATCAAGCTCAGGGATTGGAAGCAACAAGGACAAACGTCGAAAAAGGTACATCATATCCTTTCTCTCCTTCTTGATTCAATTTTTCTAGATGATTTTAAAGGGATGTTAGTGTCCACTTGTACTCTTTATGTCTTGGTATAGGGGTCTATCAATCCAAGGGATGTTTCACCTATCAGCAGGGGGAACATTCCATTAAATAAAAATGGTGACTCCATTGGGGAATGAATTTGACTAGTCTCCCCTTGGTTCATCTGAAATACTTTGCCTATCATTAGATCTTGTTTGATGTTTAACTCTAAATTAATTCCTCTTCCCCCTTTCTTATTGGAATATTGACAAAACCATTGTTTGAGTTTTCCTAAGTTTTTAGCCTTTTCATCATTTTTTTAAAACTTTTGCAAAAATAACCCTTTTCTATAGTAAGTACTAGGGTGCCACTGTTAGGGTGGTAGTCCCCTAGAGACCTATAGGGAGAATGACATTGCTCTGTCTCCTTGAATACATGAGCTTCACCATTTCCTTTTTCTAAGAATCTTAAGGTATTTCCAAGTTCTACTTAGGTTGTTAGTCAAAGGATTTAACCCAAGAGTCCTCAAATTATTTTTTGTCTTTGTTTGGTTTAAGGAATTGTTATTCATATTTATTGAGCTTGGAAACTCCTTCTAGATTGTGAGATTTATTTATTTTACCATTCATTGGTTTAGTCCTTGTTTCGCAAGATCATCATTTATCTGACTAATTGGAAGAGTCTGCAAGGGTTTATTGTTCATTGAGTTCCTTATCAGTATTACTTTGATTGAATGAATTGAAACTCGATTGCTTACCACAACCTAGCTTTGATATTATTTCTTGCTACTTATTTTTCAAATATTGTTAAGTGTGTTTTTCTTGATTTCTTGTCCTCTTCAGATCTTTGTTTGAGTAAGTTTGATTTTCTTTGATTTCTTTTCTGAGTATCTTTATTTGGATAATATTTTGCTTCCTTTTCTATGTCATTTTAGTTGTGAACTATTTCCTTGTTATTGAAAGAGATAAGCATTATAAGCACATCATTTCTCGCATCTAAAAGTCAAATAAAAAGAATTTGCAGAACTTTACATGCATTGGTCTTGGAAACTTGAAAGATTTTCCTTTGATAATTTGGTGAATGTGTGGATTATTTTTTGGGGATAAATTGCATTAAGTTTTTGCATTATTTTGAGTGATTGATTATGTAAAGGAAAACAAAAATCCTCTCCTCCTCATAAATATAAATTCATCGAAAAAGAACATTGCATCACATTCTTTTTTTAGTTCTTTTTGGATTTGAGTCTCAAAAAATCATTGTCGGTTTCACTATTATTCACCCTTGAGTAATGAACAACCATGAAAACAAGAACTAATTAAAATTGATCTAGAAACTTTTACTTTTAGGCTCTTACACCAACATTAGACTATGAATAGAGATTTTGAGCAGGCTATGAGGTTAACTCTCCAAAGCATTAAATAAAACCATAGAATCTTTTGATAGGGAGAGAAAATACAATTTTATTATAAGCATAGTTGCGATCCCCCTCTCACACAGGGGTTAAAAACGAGGTTGCATGTGGGAGAGAAATGGATACTACCCCTCTGAGGCTTAACCAATTGTAGAGGAATGATCATATACTAGGGTTTCTTCCTGAGAATCAACTGCTTTCATTTGGTCTCGAAGCTTCGTGAATCTCGAATCCATTCGGGGTCCTTAGGAGTTTACCAGTCCACTTGTCTTCAGTTCTCTTGAATAATTTCATACTTTATATCCTTCCCATACGTTCATACCCAACTATTGATTGTACCTGCCCAAAGGCTGACTATGAGTTGGTAAACTTAGTGGCCATAATCCTTAGGTTATATACACAAGGTGATGGCAAAGGAGAGTCTTTGTTGTACCTAGGTTAGACATTGGTCAAACTCACTCGGGCTCCTTGGAGGGTAACCCACAAATAGACCATGAGGGAACTTGCACCAAGGTGTAATTATGTTAAGAAGGTCACCTATGTAACTAATCCACCCGCTCAATCCCAGCCGCTTCTCACTTTGTTCTCGTAATGTTGGATTTCATCACCAACTAGTAAGTTCGTTGTGAGAAGCTATTGGTTTCCTTGTTCACTTCTTAGATTTTTAGCGAGTGTTGTTTATTCTCCCTAGTTGTACTTAAGATTGGTATTGTGGATGAAAAAGGTATTCTTCGATCATGTAGGATGAAAGGGTTTCCTCCGGAAGGCTACGAGCCCTTACCTCCTAATTCACCTGAAGACGCTTTGCATGATGAAGTTGTTGAAAAAGAAAACTATTTTGACACTGGGAGTGCTATTACTCCTTTGATTAAACATCATGAGGGAGAAATTATAATAATTTAAGAAGGTTTTGTGCCTCATGTAAACCCACCATTGACCAAACCTCTTGACCCAATTCTTGTCCGAGTAGATTCTTTAGGAAATATCATTACTGAAGATTATCCTAGATTATCATCAAGGCCATTTGAAGAAGTTTATATGGAATCAGAACAACCCAACACAAGTGAAGGGTATACAACCCATGTTCATACTAATGAAATGATATATCCAAGTCAAACTTTTGTTCATCCTGTATGGAGAACTCTATCGGGCCATGATCTTTTTGAAAAATTCAATTTGAATCGACCATTTTTTGCCCCTCCACATACACCTGTCACTACTAGTGTAGGTGCAGAACCATCGAGTCATTTCCTTTGTCATCCTATAGGACCAACGATTAATATTGCTACCACTTTAGGTCAAATATCAAGTGATACAGGTCTTATCCTTCCTAGTCATTTACAGATCACTATGACGGTTACACCAATAATGTCTCTTCAAGCAAAAACTACATTCACACCATAGAATCATGTTGGGAGACCTTCCCATCTTAGAGTGAAAAACCATGTCATAAAACAAGTCTTGAATGGGGGAAAAATCCCTACTGGGGGAAATACTCAGTTATTGGACAAATCCTCACTGGAGGGACTCCTCCATTAGTGGACAAGTCCCTCAGGGGGGCAACCCTCATTTAGTGGAAAAATTCCTATCAGGGGGGGAACCTCATCTAGTGGAAAATTTCCTTCGAGGGGGAAACCCTCATTTAGTGGAAAAGTCCCATTCCTTACCCAACCTATGGCAAGGGGGAAAGTTTCAAGTCTTTTTGTCGGAAACCCACAACAAACCTAGGGACCCCTCAGGGAGGATCTTTTTATCCACCACCTCGGGGAGGATATTTTAACCACTACCTCAATGAGGATATTTTAATCCAACCCCACAAGTAGGATGTTTAAATCTGAACCCTTCAAGATTGTACTCTGTACAACCATTCCTAGGTGTCCCAAATCGCACTTGGGGTCCCCAGAGTCAATCATCTTTTCAGCCACAGGGACCAATTGGTTATCCTCCTCAGGGTCAAACTAGTTATCCTTCTGAAGGTTACACTACCTATCCTCCTTAGGTTCCATTTGGTTATCCTACTCTGTCATAGCAATATTTTCCTCACCCTATGCAATCTTGCATAGAGGCCCTTATTCAATTTCCCTATGCAAACTTATCTTCCATGTTGATAAAATCCAGAGACAAAAATAAATAATTTTTCCACATGTATGCATATTGCACACTATACAAAATGTTTATACGTAGGCTGCTCCACTATAAACAACATACATTGGGATTTGTGCCAGAAAATGAAAATTAAATGTCGAGTTTCCATGTCACTACAGGAGATCTCTGATCCTTGGCCTTCCATATACTGGAAACGTTCTGACTCATCTCTTTAGTTCCATTTTGAAGGATATAAATGGGCCAATTCTGAGCTACAGAAAAGGAGAAATAATTCAACTTTGAGAGAAAAGTTACTATGGAGAAATTATTTACTTCATATTGAGTCTGAATCCCTTTATCCTTTAAGTCTCAACACAATGTTCAACCCCCAAGCTCTTCCCTTATTGATTGAGAACCTCATTGTTTCTCTCTTATGAGCTTGCCTTTGGTGGAGGATTGAAGTGGTGGAGACCCAACTGGAAGGAACTTATTTTCTCGGTTTCGAACCATGCCAACACGAAAGTCTGTAACATTTTCATTTTTGTTGATCACATATTAATAGAAATACTCTTTTCCCATCCAATTGATATCTTGAAAATATATTGAATTATTATTCCATGGGTGTATTTGTCATTTTTATTAATGGATTATTCTATCTAATGTGCTAACCTTTTATATTACCTCCATATGCTTGCTTTGCTTGTTTGTTGAGAACTTGTTGCAGGTATATAGCTTTGGGTCAAAGTGCTCAATGGTGGACTTTATCGAACATCTGGATGACGTAGGCCTCTTTCTTATATCACTTCCATATTGGTTTATATAGCATGTTGTTGGGATAGATTTGATTTATGTATTCATTTCCATCTGTTGTGGTTTACCCTAGCCATAGAGATATTTTCCTCATAACAGAATTGGCGACCATAATGGGGATTAAATCTTCTTTCTTAGGGTTTGGAGTACTTTTCTTCTTAGATTTCTCTTGTTTCTACTGTGTTTCTTTTCGCATTATTGCTTGATAATGTTTGGTCATTCTGGGTCTGAGTTCTCATCCTTTCTCCCTTGCCTAGCCTTGTTTTGAAGCATATACATGCCTTTTTCCTTGACATCCGTGTACATATGCAGTTTGTCTCACTACAAGATGCATATATATGCCTTGTTTGCTTGAACAGTTGTGTACATCAGTTTTCCTTGTTTTTTTATGGTTATGGTGGTTTCTAGGTGGGATTTGATGTTTGTTGAGTCTTATTAGGTCTCTATAGTGCCTTTTGAGTGCTTGTGGGATGACAGGAAACCCTCTTTTGGTTGAATTTCTGGGTGGAGTCTTTCTCATCGTTTTTTTATTTTGTATTGTCCTTGTACATTAGGCTGGGTGTTTTGTTACTTGGTATTCTTCTTGAGTTATCTTTTTATCTAAATAGTAGGGTTATATATCAAGTTACTTTTTAGTCCATGCATTTTGAGTTTTGTTATATTGAAAATACAAAAAAATAGGCATTTTGCATTGCTTGGCATTTTTGTCTTTTGAAGTCCTTATCATTAGCTTAATGCATATAGTGAAAGATTTCATTTTTACTTCTGAATTGCACAATTCAATTTGAAAATTGCATTGGTTTTTAGAAGCATATCATTCATTGAAAGTTAAAGTTAGGACTTTGCATTATTTTCATATTTACTTTTCTTGCAGACTCATAAGACCATGATTTTCACTACCATAACTTTTTGAGTAATCATGGCCATTAAAATAAATGCTCTAATTTAAAATTAACTAGTCACGATTTTACTTTCTAGGGTGCACAAACTAGCCTAGGATTTAGTTCCTTGGAATAGGATTTTGTGAGTAAACTTCTCCAAGGAAATTAAATCAACATATGTGTCTGAGTCAGGGAGTGGAGAAATCCATTCTATAATTGGTAAGATCAGGAGGCTCCTCTCACAGTGGACTTAATAATGAGGTCACACAAAGTTGGTTGATGGGATATCCCCCTGATACCTTCCTAGCATCAGAGATATTTCTAGGAATCTATTTGTATATGGGGATATTGATAGTGCCTTTACCTTCGTCAGAGGCGGTGCTTTCAAGGTTTCAGAATTTTCTACCATGCCCATACGGTGGACCTGAATTCGGACTACTCGCATGTGCATCAATTATACAGTGGTTTATTAGTTTCTTGACTTAGGTGTTGTTAGCACTGAGAGTCACCCTCATATTGTGAAAGGATAATCCCAGTACCCATCAGAGTATTTGATGGATGTTTGATTTATGAGTGGAGGTAACATGGAAAAAAATCAGTACATAAATGATTCTAACAAAGAGACTAGACACACAATGCATAGGGAAGTGAGGGTCTCATTAAATCCAGTCAGTGATTTGAGTTTAAGGGAGAGAAGAAGGAAGACTTGGTGAGAAAGTGGACAAGTCTGCCATGAGCATCAGGATTTCAAGCAGCTTGGTGAAGAAAACCTTAGGCTCAAGATTTCTCTTGAAATCAAGCTTCAGACACTGAAATATGTCAAAGAAATGCAATCACAATAGCATAGTAATCGAACCTTCATCACAATGAAAATACAACAACTCTACTGGATCATCCATGCCCGAGTCCTGTAGTGTGAGGAGAAATAAGATAACAATGAAGTTGACTAAACCTGGTCATGATACCACTATAATCAAACCTACATTACAATAACATCACAACCCTTGACTAGATCCTCCATGCCCGAGTGTTTTAACATAGTTTTTACAGAGAGATGAAAAGAAGTTGACTTCTATTAATGCGAAAGACTCAAATTTGATACATAACTAGAGAACAAATTTGGTATCAAAATATTACAAAATAGGGAGCTCTGCTCAACCAATTGATGACCTTAACTAAATCTTGAATTGGTCTATTTATACTCAAATCAATTCACAACTACTAGGGTGTGACCTGGCTCTTACATTCGAATCCTTTTGTCTGCGATCTCTTATGTTAGGCTGAACGTGCATCCCTCTGTCAAACATGAGCTTAGACCAGCATGGGTCTGTAAGAAAATATGTCCACAGGGGTACCATGGGCTGACAGTTCAGTCTCAATGGTCCAACCTTCCATGTCGTCCATTTATGGAGTGAGCCAAGGTTTCAACCACCAATCCTTCCTTCCATTAACTTTATTTTCTCGAGAACACCACGAGACTTAATGCTTAGGGGGAGAACACATGTTTCTCTTGGATAGGATTTTATATAAACATGTGATTGTAGAGCCTCTCAAAGGTTGTTTGGATTCACACTGCTTTTGAGTCCACAATTCACCACCTTCCACCATGTATTACCTTTTCCTTACCATGGTTTTAATTGTGGGACCGATCAATAAAATTATTGCCCAAGCATTTGCGTCTCCACAATGGAGCATGACCACTGATATTGCGATCTCAGATGAGGCCCTTTGATCAATGGCTCAGCTCTGGAACTTTTAGATCGATGGATTGGATCTACATCTTCTCAAATCGACGACCGTGATTTAATTCGTGATTCGAGTTTCAAAGATTTCAATTTTCAAACCTCATCTTCCCCAAATGATTCTATCTGAAGCTATAGATATGATGACACATGGCTTCCATATATCAATGACCAAGATTCTTTCAGGTCTCTAGACTTCGGAGAAATAAAATCTCAAACTTGGGCTTCCTCCATGTGCTTTTACCCAGAGCTAGGGATCTGATGACGCATGGCTCTTGCATATCAACGACTAAGATTTACTTTGTACTTCATGTTTTGGAAGTTTCAAAAGTGAAACATGAAAAATTCCCCAGAGGAAAATCCCTGAAATGAATGATCTGTGATCGCGTGGCCTCCGTAGATCGTTCATCCAAATTCACTTCGGGCCTTCGACACTTTGGATATTTTGGCGCTTCGACACTTCGACACTTTGACACTTCAATTTTCCAAAGCCTCAGATCGAATGCCACCTAGGCTACTAATCTGAACTTCACATGGAATTTCTGTCATTGAAAACTAAACTTTGCTTGTTTGCTTGATTTGAGTCCATAATGGACCGCTTTGAGTGTTGTGCTTTGTGCTCATGGTTGCAACCTGTGTAAACAAAGACTTGGGTGACTTGTTATGTACTAGGGAAAACATAGAGAATAGATACTGAAACAAAGGAGGTGAGTGTTCATCCTTAGGGAAAAATAGAAATGTTTCGAGCCAAAACTTCTTTCGGGTAAGACATCAAGAGAAACCAGGGAGCTCGAACAAAAAGGGGAAAACAAAAATGACTTCAACAATTGAAAGGGAAAAACTTCAAGATCTGGCCTGTGAAAAGGAGAGAGGCAAGGAAAGGATACAAACTTAGGTATTCAAAACAAACCCATATGAATTTTGACAACCCTATGTGATAACATTTGGTTCCATAGAGGATGGCAGGCTCCCTACGAGCTACCAAGAATGTGCATCTCTAGTGCCTTAGCTATTGGGTTATGGAGCCGCTTATTAAAAATGAAAATAAAAAATAAAAACAAAACCAGAGTGGTATTTACAATGGTGGAATGCCAGTCACAGCCTAAACAAAACATTTTTTCAGAAAATGCCCATTTGTAGGGCCACCCAAAACCTCGAAATCCTCCAAGTTCTGCAATTTATAAGTGTTATTTGGGAATACCTCAAAAATCTTGAAGGGACCAATCCATAAGGCTTCGAATTTACTATGTTTTCCTTTTTCCTTCTTGGGTGCATCCTATTTGAGCACCAGATCCCCCATATGGAAATCCTCCTTGCTTATCTTTTTGTCAAAGGCTCACTTTATCTTCTTTTGATGACCTTGTGCTTTATCAAGCAATTTCTCCCTGGTCTATTGCACTTCTACCAGCTGCAATATCCTCCTGATCATATCATGAAGTTCCCCTTGATAGTGTCAGAAGAATTTTTCCATGGGCAAAGAAAGTTGAGCAGGAAAAATAGCCTCCACCCCATACACCAGTTGAAAAGGAGAAATACCCAATGACCTTTTGGTTGTAACCCTGTCAGCCCATAAGGAAAACTTCATCTTTGAATCCCAGGATTTCGTGTTGTCTTATAACAACTTCTTGATGATATTTATGAGGATCTTGTTATAATACTCTACTAAACCATTTCCCCAAGGGTAGTAGGGAGTATAATGGACTAGAGTGATCCCATACTGCTCATATAAATTAATTAATGGTTCAGCTCTGAAAGAGGCATCATTGTTTGTAACGATCCTGCTTGGACAACCAAATATGGACATGATGTCTTCGAGGAAATTTATGATTACCTTGTGGGAGGCACTCATTGTAGGGATCACTTCTATCCATTTTCTAAAATAATCAGTGGTAGTCAAAATCCACCTGTGTTGGCCACTTGAGGTTGGGTGGATCTCTCCAATGAAGTTGATACCCCACTGCTGAAAAGGTCCAGATGCCATTACAGGTTTCAAAGGAAAATATTTGAGCTGTTGTTTTCCAACAAAATTTTGACACTTGGTGAAATCTATAATCTTTGCACAAACATCAGTAAATAGGATGGGCCAGAAATACCTAGCTCTAAGGATCTTGTAAGTTGTGGTCCTCCAAAAATGATGTCCCCCACATTAGCTGTCATGAAAATCAGTAATATCTATTTGGGCTTCTTGTGAGACTAGACACCTCAAAAGGACTCCCAGAGGATCTTTCCAGTACAAAACCTGATCAATGATACAATATTTGATTTCTTTGAGTTTCAAAGCTCTCACCTTATTTTGTCCAAACCATCAGGACACTTCAACTTTTGGAGGAAGTGTATGATGTATTTATACCTAGTGCATCCTGCTTAGTTGGGGCTGACATGATGGTCTTCACCAACAATCTCAGTTTTCTAATTTTTTGAGTCTATATTCATGAAATATACCCCTAATGCCTTGAAATTCAATTCAACCAGTAACCTGGCTAAACCTTGGCCTTTCACCAATTTGGTGGGTTTTATTTCCAGGTCAAACTGCAGAATTTTGGTGATCCACTTTCTTATTTTTCCATCAATATCAAGTTGGATCAAAATCTCTTTTACTAATGTCGAGGGGACATATGCAATAATTTTTGAATGAAGAATATAGATCCTGAAAGCCTTGGGGGATTTCACCAAAGCATAATCTTTCTTCTCCATAATATCATATCTTGTTTCTACATCTCTCAATGCTCTACTGAAAAAGGAAATAGGTTTCTCTAGCCCCTCTGTGTTTCTTTATAACAAAACAACAACAAGTGCATCAGATGAAGCGAAAGAAAATATAAAAAATTCCTTAGAATGGTCAGGGATGATGAGCATAGGTGCTTCAGTCAAAGCCTTCTTGATTTGGTTGAAAGAATTTCTGGACTCAACAGTCCATTTCACTTTGTTCCCCTTTCTGAGCATGGTTGTAATGTATTTAATCAACTCAGCAAAATTAGAAATGAACCTCCTCGGAAAGTTGATTTTACCCAAGAAAGACTGAACCTCTTTCCTGGGTGTGAGAAAAGATAAGGATTGGATGGCCTGCACTCGGTTTGGATCAATATTCACCCCTTCAACTAACACAATATGCCCCAACACTTTTCCCTTTTGCATGGAGAATAAAGACTTCTTAGGATTGAGAGAAATACCAAACCTTCTACATTTCAGGAAAACCTTCCTTAGATGATGACAACGCTCTTTATCAAACCTCGAGAATACTGTAATGTCATATAGATAGATGAGTACAAATTTTTCCTTTTCCCCAATGAAGGCGATGCCCATGGCTCGTTGGAAGGTCCCTCCTACATTCATCAATCCAAAGGGAATTTTAGCATACATGAACATGCCCCAAGGAGTAGTGAAAGTCGTCTTCTCTCTATCTTCAGGAAAGATAGAGATCTGGTTGTAACCAGAGAAGCCATTGACCATAGACATCTCGGACAAAGAAGTCACTCTCTACAAAATGTTTTCCATTTTCAGCAAGGGGTAATTATCATTTTTGGAGATTCTGTTCAAATTTTTGAAATTGACACACAACCGAATTTCCCCATTCTTCTTCCTCACAGGCACCAAATTAGCCACCCACTCTAAAAATCTCAAGGGGATAATAGTTTGTGCATCTAGTAGCTTCTTCAGTTCCTTTTCCATAATCGACAACAACATGGGTTTTATCTATCTGCGATTTTTCTTGAAAGGTTTGGCATCTTCTTTCATAGGGATTTTATGTTCAAATATGTTGGTGTCATATGTTCTCAAATACTCGTATGTCCAGAAAAACACATCAAAGAACTCTTTCAAAAGTTTGATATATTCATCCCTTTGCTCCTTTGACAGACTGTTGGACAATTTGACACATTTGGGATCCTCTTTTTTTCCTAGATTACATTTAGTCACATAATCCTCTTCAGTTGATCCTTCAACCTTTACAACAACATCATTTATGTCAAACAATCTCTCCAAAGGGACAAGCCCCTTTGGAATATGGTTACTAGGCAACTGAACAATATGATGGTTAGCAATTTTATCTATAAAAACATCAGCTTGAGGGATTTCCTCGGAATCCTAATCCAGATCAATATGCATATTAGAAAATTCATCCATAGTCTCAATGAACTTTTTTATCTCAATATCATCTTCAAAGACCTTCCAATGTTTTACATTGTCAGGAATAGAGGGTTTGTATTTTATCTCCACCTCATACATGAGTTTTGGGGGCAAAGGTACCTTGAAATTACTTGCTGAGACCACCAAGGAATCTTCCACAGAGTTCTCCTCCCTTGAAACAAATGAGATATTAAAATCCAAGAAGAAACTATGAATCATATCCCAGACTTCATTTCTGTAAGCCCTTAACCTAGGATACTTATCTTGATACCGCTTTTTGACTTGATGAACAATCAACTCAGCATCCCCAAACACTACTAGCTCCTCAATCTTCACGTATTTGGTAGCTCTCAAACCTAATACAAGAGCCTCATATTCTTCCACGTTGTTTATTGTTTCAAATTCCATCTTGCAAGACAAAGATATGGTCTCTTGGGTGGGGGAAACAAAAACTACTCCAACACTAGCACCTTCCCTAGAAGAGGCTCCATAAAAAAAAAAATTCCAAGCAGAGGCATGGGGGGGAGGATATTCACAAAAGGTAATGGGATGCTTTCTTATTTTGATAGGTGGTTGAGGAGTATCAGTGAGTTGTAATATGTTGGTTCCCAAATCAATATCAACTGAGAAAATGGGGTGGTTGATGGGATTTTCTTCATCACTAATAATGTAAGCAAGTTGTGCTTCTCGATAAAGCCTTCTATTCTCCCCTCCAGACATGGGAATGGTGGTATATGAAATATCCATCTGCAAGGTTCCCATAGTCTTTTGATCCATGATCTAGACAAGAGAATCCCAAACTTAAGGGGGACATTAGCTACCACTATATCCATGACCACACTCTTCATTGGCAATTGGAACAAGTAGACATCCAGGTCCTTAATAACCCTGAGGAATTTCACCTTCATGGAATGGAATCAATACAGGTCATGGTAGGTTTTTGTAACCTCCAACACAAGCTCATCCATGACAATTTTAGGAATAATATTGTGAGATGCTCCCGAATCCACTAAGCAGTTGTGCAACAATTTTTCATGAATATTTAGTGATGTATGAAAAGGAGAGGAGGAATAATCTCTATCCTCTACCAACGGCCCTAATATGACATCTATATTTTCATCTTGGAGGTTGATTGAGTCTGTGGAATGAAATGAAGGCTGGGGCTACAACACTTTAGAGAGGCACCTTTTGAATCCCACGTGCTTGACCAACTCTGAAAGAGGTAGGGATCCTAATCTTTTGAATCTCATGCTCAAAACTAAATGAGGAGGGAGGCTTCAGAATATCCTTCACTTCTGGGATAGGTCTTCCGACCACTTGGGGGGGGTCAGTACCTCCCTTTCTTTACTATTTCCTACCACATCTTTAGCAGGATTCTTTACTCTAGTGTGTTGATTGGAAATATCAAGCTTTCATTCTTTATTCTTTGAACTCACACTATATCTATTTGGATTATTGCTAGTCTTTTCCCCCTTGCTCATGTCATTTAGTTGGCTATCCATGAAAGATTACTCATATGAATATTGGGTTAAATGAGGAAATGAGGAGGTGTCTCCAAGACAATGGATTTCAGGATCAACATCTTCTTCCTCTCCTTCCTCATCAGTAACAAGGTTATTTTGGAGAGTTTCTTGAATTTTTTGATCATCCCTATCCCTCATTATTTGATCTCTTTGGATGATCTGAGGGGAATTATTTGGTCTTTTGAAGTTACCCCTATTATCATCATTTGGGGGATTCCCATAGTTTTTCTTTCCTTCCAATTTCAACATTTCCACCTCAACAGAAAGTGATTTTACCAGCTTGGTCAATTCATCTACTTGAGGGTGGGCAGCAAAGGAACTAGAGGTTGAAGCTTCACCCCTCCCTTTTCTTTTGTCTCTATTAGCCTTGCTTAGTTTTTCAACTACCAATATATTGGACTCTACTTCAAGGGCCACATCTTGCATATAAGCCAAGGATGTATCTCTTCTTTCTCTCAACAAGAGGCAGAACTCAGGTTCGAAAGCACTAGCATAAGTAATTTTGGCAGAGGTTTATGTAGGCTTAATCTCAGTGGGAATTTTATTATACATTTGTTTAAACATCTTTGAGAAGTCAGAAAAAGACTCCCCTTCTTCTTTATTATGTGACCCAAACTATGTAATATAGTAAAGGAAATATTTTTTACTCCCCCCAATGTCTTAAGAATGCATCATTTATGGATTCAATCCCATCAATAGATCTAGGATCCAAGCCCCTAAACCATTTACTAGCCTCACCATCAAGATTATGCACAAAAACTCTCATCCATACATCTTCATTCACAATGACATAATTATCTTCATAACTATAAAAGGTTGCAAGGTTCCCCTCTACATTTATGTCTCCCTCACCCATGAACTTGGGCAACTACTTAAGGAAACCACCAGCTGGGAGAGCATTTAGAGGCTAAGGTAAAACAAGAGGAGCATATCTAGCAGCCACTATGGAATCCATCCTATTCCTAGGGGGATTAGTACCTGCCATTAGGATGTGAATTGGAGGATAAACATGGGAATATGGAGCTTGGACAGGTGAGACTGGAACTGTGTTTCTAGGAGAAAGAGGGAACAACTAATTGTTGGGGAGGAAAGATATGGGATTTAAGGGAACATAGGATTCCCCTTATTTGGATATGACAACCTTAATAGGAGGAGGAGTAGTAAAGCTCAGAGTGGGAAATCCTTCTAAGCTCCTGGGTCTAAATGAATTTACAATTTAAGGGGAAACGGGGGTGTCAAATATTTCTCCTTCTAAACCGAGACTAGGAGGGGAGAAATCAACAGGAAAACTCCCAAAATTTAAAATTTTGGGAACTCCAGCAAACGGTGAAATAGGAGAATCAGAAGCAGCTACTGGAGTCTTTAAATAAGGATCATGTAAATTACCAAAATCACCTGATACAATAGTCACAATCCCTACTTGAGGGGTATTTCCTTTTGTGATAATTTTCTCTGGGTCAACTTCAGGTGTTTCTAGAGGTAGCTGTGGAGTACACCTCACGTGTCTTCTTTTAGGAGCCACAACTGAAACAGTGGAGTCACCAGGTGCAAGCTACAATATTCAAGTCATTGATATCTTATGCACCTTCAGAATCAAAATTTCTTTGTCGTTCTTACCCAGGGAAATGTCTTCAATTCATTCCCCAGCAATGACACCATGAATGTTAGCACTAAGAGTCACCCTCAGATTGGGAAAGGATAAACCCAGTACCCATAAGAGTATTTGGTGGATGTTTTATTTATGAGTGGAGGTAAAATGGACAAAAATCAATACATAAATGATTATAACACAGAGAGTGGACAAGAAATGCACAGGGAAGTGACGGTCTCATTATCATCAGTAAGTGATTTGAGTTTAAGGGAGAGTAGAAGGAAGACTTGGTGAGAAAGTGGACAAATCTACCATGGGCATCAAGCTTTCAAGTAAATTGGTGAATAAAAACTTAGGCTCAAGAGTGCTCTTGAACTCAAGCTTCAGACACTAAAATATGTCAAAGAAACACAGTCACAGCAGCATAGTAATCAAACCTCATCACAATGCAACTATGACAACTCGACTGGATCCTCCATGCCTAAGTCCTTCAATGTGAGGAGATATAAGATAACAAGTGAGCTGACTAAAATTGGTCATGATACCATTGTAATCAAACCTACATTACAATAGCATCACAACACTCAACTAGATCCTCCATGCTCGAGTGTTTTAGCAGATTTTTTATAGAGAGATGAAAAAAGGTTGACTTCTATTAATGAGAAAGTCTCAAATTTGATACATAACCAGAGGATAGGTCTGGTATCAAAATATTACAAAATAGGGATCTTTTCTCAACCAATTGATGACCTTAACTGAATCTTGAGTTGTTCTATTTATACTCAGATCAGTCCACAACTACTAGGGGTGTGACCTGGATCTTACATTCAAAGCCTTTCATCTGCGATCTCTTCTGTCAGACTGAACATGCATCCATCTATTAGACATGAGCTCAGACCAGCACGGGTTTGCAAGAAAATCTATCCACAGGGGTACCATAGGCTGACACTTCAATTGGCACGGTCGGACCTTCCATGTCATCCATTTATGGAGTGAGACAAGGTTTCAACCACCAATCATTCCTTCCATTAACTATCTTTTCTCCAGAACACCATAAGACTTAATGCTTAGGGGGCGACCACATGCTTCTCTTGGATAGGATTTTATATAAACATGTGATTGCAGATCCACTTAAAGGTGGTTTGGATTCACACTACTTTTTATTCCGCAATTTACAACCTTCCGCCATGTATTACTTTTTCCTTACCATGGTTTTAATTGCGGGACCACTCAAGAAAACTATCTCCTGAGCATGTTTCATCCCCACAATGGAGCATGACCATTGATCTTGAGATATTGGATGAGGCCCTTTGATAAACATCTTAGCTATGGTGATTTTATATCAACGGATCGGATCTACTTCTTCTCAAATCAACGACTACAATTTGCTTCGCGATTCGGGCTTCGAAGCTTTCAATTTTCAAACCTCATTTTCCCCAAATGATTCTATCTGAAGCTATAGATATGATGACGTGTGGCTTCCATAGATAAATGGTTGAGATCCTTTTGGGTCTCTAGACATAGAAGAAATCAAATCTCAAATATGGGCTTCCTCCATGTGCTTTTACCCAGCGCTAGGGATCTGATGGCACGTGTCTCTTGTAGATCAACGACTAAGATTTACTTCCTACTTTGGGTTTTGTAAGTTTCAAAAGTGAAACATGAAAAATTCCCTAGAGGAAAATCCTTGAAGTGAATGATCTGCAGCCACATGGCCTCCACAGATCAATGGTCCAGGTTCACTTCGAGCCTTCGACACTTTGGAGATTTCGACACTTCAACACTTCAGACCTTCGGGAACTTTACGCACTTCTCACTTCAAATATCCTGAAGATCATTTTTTCAAATCCACATATCAGCTGCCACCTGGGCCACTAATCTGAACTTCACATGGAAATCATGTCGTTGAAAACTGAACTTTGCATGTTTGCTTGACTCGAGTCCATAACGGACCGCTTTGAGTGTTGCGCTTTCTTCTCATGGTTGTGGCCTATGTAAAGAAAGACTTGGGAAACCTGTTGTGGACTGGGGAAAACAAAGAGAACAAAGACTAAAATAAATGAGGTGAGTGTTCATCCTTGGGGAAAAATAGAAAGGTTTTGAGCCAAAACTTTTGTCGGAAAATACATTAAGGGAAACTAGGGATCTCGAACAAAAAGGGGAAAAAAAAAATGACTTCAACAGTCGAAAGGGAAAAATTTCAAGATCTAGCCTACAAAAAGGAGAGAGGTAGGGAAAGGATACAGACTTAGGTATTCACAACAAATCCATATGACTCTTGACAACCCTATGTGATAACATTTGTCTCCACAGGGGATGGCAAGATCCCTGCGAGCTGCCAAGAATGCGCAACTCTAGTGCCTTAGCTATTGGGTTATGGAGTCTCTTATTAAAAATGAAACTAAAAAATAAAAATAAAATGGGAGTGGTATTTACAATGGTGGAATGATGGTCATGCCCTAAAAAGAAAAATTATTCAAAAAATGTCCATTTACAGGGCCACCCAAAACCTTGGAATTCTCCAAGTTCTACAATTTATAAGTGTTATTTGGGAATACCTCATAAAATATAGAAGGGGCCAATCCATAAGGATTCAAATTTACCATGTTTACCTTTTTCATGCTTGGGTGCATCCCATTTGAGCACCATATCCCCCAACTAGAAATCCTCCTTACTTGTCTTTTTGTCAAAGGCTCGCTTTATCTTCTGTTGATGATCATGTGCTTTATCAAGAAATTTCTCCTTGGTCTGCTACACTTCTACCAGCTACAGTATCCTCCTGATCATATCATAAAGTTCCCCTTGATATTCCTAGAATAAATTTTCCACAAGAAAAGCAAGCTAAGTAGGAAAAATAGCCTCCACCCCATACACCAGTTGAAAAGGAGAAATACCCAACAAACTTTTGGTTGTAACCCTGTCAGCCCATAATGCAAAATTCAACTTTGAATATCAGTCTTTCTTGTTGTATTCTAACAACTTCTTGATGATATTTATGAGGCTCTTGTTAGAATAATATGCTAAACCATTTCCCCGAGGGTAGTAGGGAGTAGAACAGACTAGTGTGATCACATACTGCTCGCAAAAATTAATTAATGGTTCAACTCTCAAAGAGGCATCATTATCTGTAATGATCCTACTTGGAACACCAAATCTAAACATGATGTCTTCGAGGAAATTTATGATTACCTTGTGGGGGGCACTCCTTGTAGGTATGGATTCTATCCATTTGGTAAAATAATCAATGACAGTCAAAATCCACCTGTGTTGACCACTTGAGGCTGGGTGGATCTCTCCAATGAATTTGAGACCCCACTATTGAAAAGTTCCAGAAACCATTATAGGTTTCAAAGGCAAAGATTTGAGATATTGTTTTCTAGCAAATGTTTGACACATGGTGCAAGCTCTAATATTTTCACAAACATCGGTAAACAAGTTGGGCCAGAAATACCCAGCTTTGACGATCTTGTAAGTTGCAGTCCTCCAAAAATGATGTCCTGCACATGAGTTGTCATGAAAATTAGTCATAGCTCTTTGGGCTTCTTGTGAGTCTAGACACCTCAACAGGACTCCCAAAGGATCCTTCTAGTACAAAACCTGATCATTGATACAATATTTGATTTCTTTGAGTTTCAAATTCCTCACCTTGTTTTTGTCTAAACCATTAGGAGGCTTCAACTTTTGAAAGAAGTGTATGATGTCTTTATACCAGGTGTATCCTACTAAGTTGGGACTAACATGATGGTCTTCACCAGAAATCTCAGTTTGTTGATTTTTTGAGTCTATATTCATGAGATTTACCCCCAATGCCTTGCAATTCGATTCAGCCAGTAACCTGGCTAAACCTTGGCCTTTCACCAATTTGGTGGGTTTACTCCAAAATTTTGGCGATCCACTTTCTTCTTTTCCCATCAATATCAGGTTGGATCAAAATATCCTTTACTAAGTCTGATGGGACATATGCAATAGTTTTTTAATGTAGAATATAGATCCTGAAATCCTTGATGGAATTCACCAAAGCATAAGCTTTCTTCTCCATAATATCGTATCTCATTTTTGGATCTCTCAGTGCTCTGCTGAAAAAAGAAATAGGTTTCTCCAGCCCCTCTGTGTTTCTTTGTAACAAAACAATAGCAAGTGTATCATATGAAGTGAAATAAAATATCAGAAATTCATTAGAATAGTCAGGGATGATGAGAACAGGTGCTTCAGTCAAATCTCTCTTGATTTGGTCGAAATAATTTATGGACTCAACAGTCCATTTCACTTCGTTCCTCTCTCTGAGCATGGTTGTAATGTATTTAACCAACTCAACAGAATTAGAAATTAACCTCCTCAGAAAGTTGATTTTACCCAAGAAAGACTGAACCTCTTTCCTGGATCTGGGAAAAGATAAGGACTAGATGGACTCTACTTGGTTTGGATCAATCTTCACCCCTTCAGCTGACACAATATGCCCCAACAATTTTCCCTCTTGCATGGAAAATAAAGAATTATTAGGATTGAGAGAAAGACCAAACCTTCTGCATTTCAGGAAAAACTTCTTCAAATGATGACAATGCTCTTTATCAGACCTGGAGAATATTGTAATTTCATCCAGATAGATGAATACAAATTTGTCCTTTTCCCCAATGAAGGATATGTCCATGGCTCGCTGGAAGGTCGCTCCTGCATTCATCAATCCAAAGGGAATTTTAGCATACATGAATGTGCCCCAAGGAGTAGTGAAAGCCATATTCTCTCTATCTTTAGGCAAGACAGAGATTTGGTTGTAACTAGAGAAGCCATCTACCATAGACATCCTGGACGAATCAGTCACTCTCCGCAAAATGTGCTCCATTTTCAGCAAGGGGTAATTATCCTTTCTGGATATTCTATTCAAATTTATGAAATTGACACACAATCGGATATCCCCATTCTTCTTCCTCACAGGCAACAAATTATCCACCCACTCTGAAAATCTCAAGGGGATAATAATCTGTGAATCTAGTAGCTTCTTCACTTCCTTTTCCATAATTGGCAACAGCATGGGGTTTATCTACCTGATCTTCTGCTTGAAAGGTTTGGCATCTTCTTTCAGAGGGATTTTATGTTCAATGATGCTGGTGTCATATGTTCTCAAATCCTCATATGTCCAAGAAAACACATCAGAGAAATATTTCAAAAGTTTGATATATTCATCCCTATTCTGTTGTGATTGTGTTGCTTTGACATATTTCAATGTCTGAATCTTGAGTTCAAGAGCACTCTTGAGCCTAAGTTTTTCTTGACCAAGCTGCTTGAAATCCTGATGCCCATGACAGACTTGTCCACTTTCTCACAAAGTCTTCCTTCTTCTTTCCCATAAACTCAAATCACTAACTGAAGTTAATGAGACCCTCACTTCCCTGTGCATTGCCTGTCCAGTCTCTATGTTACAATCATTTTTGTACTGTTGTCCATTTGACCTCCACTCATAAATAAAACATCCACCAAAACTATGATGGGTACTGGGCTTATTCTTTCGTAATCTGAGCATGAATATCAGTGCTAACAGGTGTCTCATAGGTTACTTGAAGGGGTTATTCTATAGGTACACTGGGTTAGACAAGAGTTGGACATCACACAACCTTTATGGAGGATTACCTCTCTGGGGGGATCTGAACGACTGGTTGTTAAGCCCACGAGGGCCCTTATAACTAATTTTTTTACCTCCGATCTTTAGCAGGGAGTTTTAGGACCCTCTTGGGCGAGACATACCTTCTTTAGGGAGGGAGGCCACTCAACCACTTTACCTTGTTTATATGCATATTGGTTGTTTGACTTTTGGTGTGCTCTTTGATTACTAGTTGGCCTTAGGATATATTTTTTATCTTTATAGTATTAAGTCATCATGGAGCTAGACCAGCCTCCCCGTCGGTCCCTTCACTTATTACAGTTACCATCGGATTTCGAGTCTTTTCCTTTTAAAAGGCATAGAATTATTAGGAGTGGTACACACACATCCACCATTCAGACTTGTGATTCTATAAGGATGAGAATTGAACCTAGTATTTAGAACACTGGGATCCCTTCGACTCCCATGCCTACTATAGTTAATGGCACCCCTTCGACTCCTGCAACCTCAATGGTTGTATTGCTAGAGTCACCTATCATTACTATGGCTCGGCCTATAGTAAATTATCAAGCTACCACCTCGAACCCTTTTGGGTCTCTTGGTCACTCACTGGGATATAATTCTTAGTCCATCCCTATGACTTCTAGTCCTTTTTCTTATGGTATTCCCAACTTCACTTCACAGTTTTCGAACTCCATCCTAGTTGTTGGCCCTAATCCTAGCATTGGGTTTGGGGGAAATACACCTCCCTACACTCCTTTTTCATTTGGTGGATATCAAATCCCTCAAATGACTCCTAATTTGGGAGGCATTCCTGCTTTTAACCCCGCATCCAACCCTCCTTCTTCTAGGTGGAGAAACCAACCTGGTGGACAAGCTTCGAGTCAAGTTTCATCCTACAACCCTACCTCCTCGCTGCACATTCTAACCAATACATTTGGAATGATGAATCCACCTCTATCTTATGGATTCCCACCCGAAGGAGGTCAGTTTCATGCTTTGGGAAACCCCTAACCTGGTTCTAATCTGGCTGGGGGAAATTTCTATAACCCTCAATAGAATATTCCTCCCAGAATGATGCCCAACCAACCTTTTATGAATCAGCCCGGACGAGGGCCTTATAATCTCGGACAGGACCATGGTGTTTACCAGAACCCTAGATGGCCTGTAGTTTCTTAAGAAAAATCTTTCCCTGGAGCTTGGGGCCAAATGTCACAACCCCGTCTCCCTTTTCTAGCCATGCTTAATCTGCTAGACTTGTCTAAGTTAATGAATGACCCTATGAGTCATGATCCTACATGGCTCCCCGTCCCCATTAGGCTTCCTTCAGACATCGCAAAGTTCAAAGGTAAGAATGGAGAGGATCCTTGTGATCATGTCACTGCCTTTCACCTTTGGTGCTCATTGAATTCCCTTAATGATGATTCTATTCAATTAAGATTATTTCAATGCACCCTCATTGGAGTTGTTGCAAAATGGTATATTGAGCTACCTAGGGGGGCATATGGGACTTTTAGTCAGTGTGTGATGGTCTTCCTTAACCACTTCGAGTTTCCCATTCGTTATGATGTTGGCCTAGAATTGTTGTCAACTTTATGCTAGGATACCACCACTCATATCTCAGACCATATCTAGGAGTGGTGTAGATGGAAGAGGTTGATTAAGACCCCTATACCCCAATAATTTATTTTAGAATGGTTCCTTAAGTATTTTCACTCTCCTATCTCAAGGTACGTTGCTACTTCTGGGGTTACCACTGAGGAAGAGGCGATCTTTAGAGACCAACAGTTAGAGTTGATATATTATTAGTCTGGGATGTTATACCAGCTTCTTTTGGACGCACCATGGTCAACTTACGCGACCCTAGGAAAAATCTTGGAGCTCATGACGACGACATTGTGGGTGCTACCAATGTAAATTTCACAGACTCGGTGACAAGCCATATGAAAGAATTGTCTCTAAACTAGTCTGCATGAGGGCCAGCTTCATCTATGTCTTCCAACCCCACTTAGTTAGTGGATGTACACTCCATGCAATCGTCGACCAACCCAAATGGTAACCAACAATCAGGAGGGAATAAGAATAAAGGGCGTAATAATAGTAAGGGTGGGAAAAATGGTAATAAACCCAAGGACAATGGTAATAATGAGAAGACGGGCAATAATGCTCGAGAGGGAAAACAAGAAAGACATAAGGTGAAGTTTCCCTGTAAGCTTTACACATATGATCACCTTACTCATTTATGCCCCAAAATTGCAGAAGCTATGATGCTATTGTCTCTATTGTCATCGTGCTAACGAATCCATTCCCACATAATCAGTGCATGGCCTCGAGCTCCTTAAACATTGGAAATGTGGCTAGTGGGATTCAAAACCAACCATCACAAGATGATGACCATTTATGTATCAATATGGTCGACACAAAATTTAATGTAGCCACTCGATATCGAGACTATATCTCTTCACAAGTTATTCCTAGTCTAGAATCTCCTCCACCTCCTTTGGATATGACTTTATATATTGAAAAACCAAAGCCACCACCTCATATTTTGAAAGGAGTACTCAAGTGCTCTACACATAATCCAAATGCTAGAGCCACCCAGAAATACTCTATTGTTGAGGACCTAGGTCAAACCCCTTGTGCAATATTGGCTTTGGAGATACTCCAGACATGTCCTTCATAGAGCAATGCCTTATTATCTTCTTTAGGAGCTCTAGAACCCAGTGGCTCAAAAGTTGACAAGTTTGACGTCACGGATGTGAAGCCTCTCTTGCCTTACCATGTGGCTTTTCAAATCCACGTGGAGTACTCATAGTATACCATCAAACATGCGGTTGTTGATGAAGATGGTGTCACTTTTGTGATGTCCCTAATATGTTGGAAAGATCTCATTTCTTTGACTCTTTCCATGTCATCAAACATGTTGACTTCTTCTAACGGTCATTCCTTCCTCCCTCACGATATTCTCACTGCCTTTCCAGTCGATTTAGGTGGGAAGATGGTATAGGTGGAGGTAGATGTAGTTTATGCACCTCTTGATTATAACTTGTTACTAGGACGCAATTGGATGCATGCTATGATCATCATCATGTCATTTGTCTTTTGTACTCTTTGTTTTCCTCATGAAGGGAAGATCGTGATGATCGATCAGTTATCCTTTGTGTGCTCTAGTCCTAATGCATTTATTGGACTGTCGATCCCTATGATCAACAATTCTTAGCCAGCAATAGAGAATATCGGTGTCAGAATGTATTCTTCCCTTATGGGCACTTTCAACTTCACGACACCGAGTCATCATGTTTATGCCATGTCTAGTAGGCCCATTTCTACTGGGAGGTCCATTCTTTTCCACACTTCTTATTTTAGTGATTCGTCGACCCTACATTCCCCAACTTTGTCCTATGAAGGTCAGTTACATGTTGATATGGTCATGCCACTATCGCCTGCAGAGATTGTGTATCAAGCTGTTCTTGACTCTTCTGTCGATCCTGATATTGTTCCCTCATCGATGGACAAGGAGGATCCCATTCTTAGGCTCGTGTCGGCCAATTTGTTTTCTTGTTCACATGATTTCCTCGATGAGACTTTTCCTTTGGATGAAGCTATCATCGAAGCCATGAATGGTTCTGATAAACCTTGGGATGATATGCATCACTGCTCTTATTTACTCCCAGATCTTGAAGGAATCAAACAAGATGATTTTCGATCTACTTTGAGTGAGATAGTTAGTCATGTCGTAGTTCCACTTGATACACATGACATTTATGCCGAAGGAAACATGGTGAGTATTTATCCTACCATCACGATCGATATCTTTTGTACCCCTGGCAAGGTTAAAAATGTAAATATCGGTGGGAATTTTTTGCCAAAAGTAATCCTGATCTACACTAAACTCTTCAAGGAAATATGAGACATATTTGCTTGGTCATATGAAGATATTTCAGGAATCGACCCTCTTATTTTTGAACATGAAATTAAAACTTAATCGGATGCTAAACCTGTTTTGGCAACATATTAGAGTTGTTAACCCTCGAAACGCCCCTGCTATTAAGGTAGAGGTCGAGAAGCTACTTAATGTTGGCTTCATCTACCCGATTCCCTTAAGTGAATGGGTATCCAACCCCATTCCTGTAGATAAGAATCAAGGAACCATCTGTGTATGTATGGATTTTCATGACCTGAACTAGGCCTGTCCTAAAGACAACTTCCCAACACCTTTCATCGATCAGATTCTTGACGAGTGTGTGGGAAGTGAAGTATTTTATTTTATGGATGGATTTTTAGGGTATAAATAAATTCAAATCAAACCTGAGGATCAACATGCGATGACATTTATTTTTCCTTGGGGTACTTTCACATACCGAAAAATGCCTTTCGGCCTTGAAAACATTGGAGCAAATTTTCAACGTGCCATGACTTTTTCCTTTCATGATCTTAAGTTTATAGTCGAAGCTTACCTCGATGATCTTGTTTCTCACTCTCACAAGAGAGAGGATCACGCTACTCACCTTTGGCTTGTTTTTGAAAGATGTTGTTACTATAGAATCTGGTTGAACCCTCACAAGTGCATCTTTTGCATTAAGTCAGGTTGTCTTTTGGGTTTTCTAGTTTCTAAGACTAGGATCATGGTAGATCCACTAAAGGTTGAGGAAATACTTCGATTGTCTCCCCGCGCATGATTAGAAAACTTCATGGTTTACAGGGGAAATATAAATTTCTTCGTTGGTTTATAGTGAACTATGCCACCATCACTAAGGGTTTCCTGTGTCTTTTGAAGCAGGACACCCCTTTTGTCTGGGATGTGTGAGCCCAGGAGTCCTTCGATGCTTTGAAGAAATCCTTGGTATCGGTGCCTCTATTGAAGCCTCTTGACTATAATAGATATTACTTGCTTTATATCATCGCGTCTGAGGATTCGATTGGTATGGTTGTAGTTTAGGAGGATGATGAGCTCCACAAGCACATTGTCTACTATCTTAGTCAAACTATGATCGGTCTTGAACTTAATTATTCTAACATTGAAAAGATAGCTTTGGTTATTGCTCATGTAGTCCAGCGTTTGTGTCACTGTATATTAATTTTCAAAACTACTGTGGTTTCCAATGTCAATCCATTTCAATGCATCGTTACCAGGCGTATAATAGGGGGGGAATATAATAAATGGATTCTCATTTTACAAGAGTTTGATCTCGATTTCTTTTCGGCGAAGTCCAAGAAATCAGTAGTCTTTGTGGAGTTAATATTTGATTTTCCACGATTAGATGAGGATGTTATCCATGTTGATTCATTTCAAGACAAACAAATTTTCCTTGTCTCATCGTCTGACCCCTGGTATGGAGACATTGTTCTCTATCTTCAAACCTTGAAGTTCCCTCAGAATCTCTCATGAGATGACCAATGACGTGTAAGATACCAAACTAAGAAATATACTATCGTCAGTGACACTTTGTATCGCCGAGGAATAGACAATATCTTGCGCTATTTTTTAACTCATGGAGAGGTTGAGTCAGTCCTAAACGATTTCCAAAGTGGGGCTTGTGGTGGTCATCTATCCAGGCTTGTGACAGCCCATAAAATTTTGTGAGCCAGTTATTTCTGGCCTACAATATTTAAAGACTATATTGAAGCGGTTAATAAGTGTCATCCCTACCAGGTGTTCAGTCGAAAAATGCGATTGCATCCAACCTCTCTTCACCCAATCATGAACGTCGGTCCCTTCACCAAGTGTGGGGTGGAGTTCATGGATTGCAACCCAACTTCGGCTGGGGGGCATCAACACATTATCATGGTTTTCGAATACTTTACTAAGTGGTTCGAGGCCATTCCTATAGTTAAATCCAATGGGAAGATTGTTGTTTTCATTGTATTCAATCAAATTATTGCCTGGTTCAGTATCTTGAGTGAAATTGTCACTAATCATGGTAGTCACTTTTAGAACAAAATGATGTAAGAACTAGCATCTAAGTTGGGGTTTATACATGGTCATTCTTCTCCTAATTACCCCCAAGAAAATGGACAAGTAGAGTCCATTAGTAAGTCTCTCAAGACCATTTTGCAAAAAACTGTCAGTCAGAGCAAGTCCAACTCGCACATCATGCTATATCCCACACTCTGGGCATATCGAACCTCGATTAAGATTGCCATTGGTTTTTCCCTTTTTTAGTTAGTACATGGTGTGGAGTCAATTTTACCTATTGAATGTGGAATACCTTCTCTTAAGTTGGCAGTCGCTCTCCTACCTGACACTTCTGATCTCGAGCGACGCCTTGTACACCTAGATATTCTTGATGAGTATCATCAAGATGCCTCTACGGCTATTGAGGTGAACAAAAGATGGGTCAAGGTCTAGTATGATAAGTCTTTCTGTCCTCGGTTGTATGTCAAGGGTGAATTGGTCTTCTTGTATGATCAAGCCAAAGAACCACTGGGGGCAGGTAAGTTTAATCCCATGTGGTATAGTCCTTAAATCGTGCGACGTGTTCTAGAAAAAGGAGCCTATGAGTTAGAAGACTCTGAAGGGAATAGGTTGGTTGAGCCCAGAAATGGGCTCTACTTTAAAATATATTATTCTTGAGCCCCAATCTTGGGAGAAACTCTTTGTATACTAATGTAATTTAGTGTATATATATTTTTTCTTTCTTTTCATCTTCGGGTTTCTTATCGAGTTTTCAGTTGGTTGAGAGATGTCAACAGAGTCTTCGATCTACCTAGGATTCGTAGACAGAGCCAATCATGATACAAAGAACTTGTGTTCTGCCTCTTAGGTGGTTTACTCATCTGATGGTCTATTGGTGTCTTCAGGTGGCGTATGCCTAGGGCCATCCATGAACAATGTGGCTGAATATAGCATCGTTATAGAAATTTTGCACGATGTTATATTACATGGTATTCGTTCATTATAAGTTCACGTGGATTTCCAGTTAGTAGTATGTTAGTGGAACGGTCGTTACTGTGTGCATGATCCTACTTTACTCTGACGATTCCTACAGGTACATCTTTTAGAACATCAGTTTGATTTTATTACATATTATCACATTCCTAGGAGTTCTAATCATGTATCTGATGCTTATGCTAATTTCATTTTAGATTGGCATTTGTCACATAGCTAAAGAAAATAAAACCATCTCATCAATGTACACATTGTAAAATATAAGTAAAACCGAAGATCCCTTTTTATATATATTTCAAAAAATATGGTGTTTATAGTACAAAATTGGGGATAATACCCTCAATACACATATAAAGTAGGTACTACAATATCCCATGACATATACACCTGTGGTGCCAGATGTGTTTCATGGTAACAAACCACAGTGTTTGTGAGACGCAGAAAGAGTCGTACCCATGCCCTAGGTACACCAACCACCTATCCCTGCATGGATTCAGGGAGATCCTCTACCTGAACCATGGGAATCCTCTGAGTCAAACACGACAGGTTGCCCTACATGTTTTGTAGGACTCTCTCAGCTTCTCCTCCCACCACCTCATCTCCCTGGTTCCTCCATCTATTTCAAGGGAAACCTTCGGGCCATCGTGGACCCACGTCTTTGTTACACAAGTGTCTAGTCAATACTTAAGCACCACCCAAAAATATTTTGTTCTACTATACAAAAATACAAAAAAATGAAATATGTAAAAAAAATTGACATACCTATGTCGTCGTAGGCAGTCCCTGGTGGGAGTGGCATGTCCATATCTCCTTTGAAGTCTATCCCTACATAGGGATAGTCATCTAGGGAAATTACCTGTCGCTGCCACTAGTAGAAGAAATCCTTGTTGTAGGGTGTTGGCACCCTACCTCTCCCCCTTCCGTCTCATTACCTCAGTCCATCATTCCATGGCTAGATTGTGAGGTCCTCTCAGAAGAATCTCGACTCTGATTCCTAGACCTGGAACCCACTCGAAGAAGAAACTGCATAAGATAGAGGCAAACCCAAAATTTCTCTTACTCCCCTGTTTGCACTCTGTCAACTGGCTCTTCATATTTTCCAGTAGTGAGATACACCAATCATACACTGCACTACATAGAACATGAGAGGCCTCAATGGCTAGTGCAACGAGGTCAAACCTATGATCCTGGTCAATACAAGGACAATAATCTTTAGGATGAGATTGTTTATTGCCCGGATAGGGAGTTGACTCCCTACCTTAGGAGTCCCTGCTACATAGTGGGCCTCGATGTACTTCTTTATTTTCATTCATTTCCCTACTCCTCATGATTTGAGGTTTACAACCTCTCCCTGGCACGATAGACCAGTCATAAATTAAATTTCCTCTACTTCAATTCTCAATGGTTGCCCATCGAGATTGAAGCTTTCACTCTCAGGGTCCCGGTAACCCATAAGCATCTCGAGCAACTTCACCTAGGCTATTATTCCTTTGAGTGCCCAAAATTTATACAATCTACATCTCTTTAAGGCCATTTGGGCCCTCAGATCTTGGTCCATAGAAACATCGACATCCATGTGCTCTCTCTCTCTCTCTCCATTCAAGAACCATCATGCCAAGGAAAAATCAAAATTTGAGATAGAACCCTTGAAATTTATTGTTTGCATTCATGTACGTCATCTACCTCACTTACAGTCACATATAGGTTTGGCTACACATGTCATGCATTTTACATAGGCATGTATAACTTATCGCATACGCGGTTCGATAGGGGACAGCCCGCATACACCGAAATTCACATTTTGTGCCCTCAACAGCTAAAAATTTGGAACCTAACTCAAAAATTTAATCCACTGAAATTGAAGAGGAAGGGAAGTAGATTTACCTGATCTAGACGGTTGTTGATTTCATTGCCTGATGCTCCCGCAATAGTCATTTGAATATTGGAGGTATTTTAGTCCAATTTTCACTAGTTGGGTAAAAAATCAAAATGGTATAGTAATTTTTTATTTTGTTACTATTTATAAACTATTTTTACCCACTTTATATAGTTTTAAGCCATTTTTTCACCTAATGGACTAATAAAAAGGTGGATTGAGTTGATTTTTGAAATTTTAACCCAGGATTCTTACGGATTTCAACCTTATGTTGGTCTTTCATCACCACAGGAAGGTATTTTCATTACCCATCATATAGGATAGGTATCCACTTCGTTATGCATTTTTGCATTATCCTATAACTGTCACTTTTATCCCTTAGGTACAAACCCATTTGATGTGACACAAAACCTTCCATCTGCTATAAGTCATTTCGTTATCAAGTGGTAGAGACTTCCCAAACATGGGTTCCCTAGTTAGATCCCTTACTGCATTTGGTGCCCATGCATAGATTTTTCATAGGACCAGGATTCCTTCATAGCTAGTACATGACTTTATGCTGAGCCTCATTTATCACTCATAAACATTCTACCTTACACCCTGAGGACTCCCAACCGAGTTTAATTTAAGCTCTTTTCCAACTCGTCTTCAAAAAGCGAAAATATTGCTGAGTGATTTGTCATTTTCAAAATCGTTAAATTAGAATTGAAAGGTCGTGAGTCTTAGTTAAACTCTTTTATGACTCATTATAAAAAAATGAAAAGATTGTCAAGTGAACTTGTCTCTTTCACACTCATAAATTGGATTTGAAAAGTTGTCTATTTGGCACAAGTTTACCCCTTTTTCACACCAAGTAGACTAAAAGACATAAAAAAGGAAATTTTTTGGTGTTAAGTTATGATTACATCTCATGCTCTTGCTTCCAGTATAGAGCCTATAGTCGGTTCTCACTTTGTGTTATAAACCATTTTTCTCAATAGTTTTTTGTATCCTCAACCAAGCAGAGCCTTGTTTATATCCTTCTCAATTTGACACCCTATACCTAGGGGGAAACATTCCCCTGAGTGTCCATATCCCACATGCATTTCCATGCATTGAGCATAGGTATGTTCCACTGTTGGAACTATTTTTGCTTACTTGCAACACTCATTTCCTCCTTTGTATCATAGCATTCATTTGTCTATGAAAAAGAAAAAAATACGGACATGAAGGGAGTATTATCTCATATAGGCAGAAGTCATGTTTCCTTTGAACAGAGCACAAATTTATTGAATCCATCATCATAATTTTGGGATTAGCATGGCCTTAGGAAGATGAGCTCGTTACAGAGTCTTCTCTACCAACTGGCTACTCTTCCAGTCCCTATAGAGAATTTCATTGATCCCTCCTACATATCATGGTTTCATCATTGGATCTATGCTGCCAGAGTCCTCCATATGTCTCATTCTCTTGTTCAAAGGAAGTCTATCAACCTGTGTCGGCCACTCCTCAGAACTCTTGACTTTTCATGTCATCCATACCCTCTATTTGTCACAGAATCACATGATATTGTAGTCCTATCGTGGACCCTGGTCCTACTTTCATCATTGGTAGGTAACCTTGAACCCAACAGTCGACATTTCATGATTGGTCGTTCACTGGGTGGTTTCCCTCGTGTTCAATGACAAGACATCTATTCACACATTGGGATTTGTGTAGTGTCTTGGATTCCATTAGCCTTATTGGTGGTTTCCTTGGCTTTTTCAATAGTTTTCATCATTGGCTTCTATTCAGAGGGTATTTCTCATGTACCTCTTGCACTTGGCACATGTGAAAGATGCACAGGGTCGTTGGTTCGTGAACATGTTCTTTTTCTGATTTCCACCAAATCATGAAGCTCCTGATTTGTACCTTGTGCTAACTGATGAGAGATGTCATAATTCTCTCCTTTTAGCAGGTCTATTTCCATCGAATTCATCCCATTTATTCTGGAA
The DNA here is from genome assembly GCA_009831015.1 of Picea engelmannii. Taxonomy (NCBI): domain Eukaryota; kingdom Viridiplantae; phylum Streptophyta; class Pinopsida; order Pinales; family Pinaceae; genus Picea; species Picea engelmannii. The sequence goes on from ML780488.1 coordinate 1,509,081, forward strand.
ATGGGACCTAGAGTCTTATGATTACCTTGAGGCATGCAATCATCAGTGGAAGGCTCTTTCGCCATCGACAATTGGGAATACATCAATGTCTCCTAATCAATGGATTCTTCAGGTGTTCGACACCGACTCCTTTATTCACACTTGTAAGAATGTACTTGATGCCTTGATACCTACTTTCATTATCAGTAGGTTGTCTCATGTTTTTTAATGGTATACATCAATGACTGGTAATCAAACGATGTCTCATTTTGTTTGACCTCAACTCCTTTACTCACATGATGTAGACTTGCACCCTTGGTAGATTGTGTAGAAGAATTGAATACATCACTATGTGGCCGCAACTTTCCTGAGTTATTGCTTCCTTTTCATTTGACCAGTACCTATATGACTTCGGTGATCATGGGAGATCCGATTGTACTCCATGGTATACAACTTTAGATTGGTTTTGAGACTGGTTCTACTAGGCCTTCTTTGGGACTATGAAAACTATTGGCATGTAACCACATTTGGATTTTCCTATTCATGGCCATAGACACTTGTTTGGTATATTTTCACATGAATCTGTAGTGTAATTTTATTGGCAGCCATGTATGCAAAGTCAGTGCAGAATGTAATTAGCAACTAGTTTGTCCAGTTGGTTCCCTATCACTCCACTTATGGGTTTTTTATAATGTATTTTGGCCATCGCAGAGACTTCTCTGACCTTACACATTAGGGGGCATATGTTATAGAAATATTTTCCTCACTCTATGCAATCTTGCACATAGGGCCTTATTCCATTTCCCTATGCACACTTATCTTCCCTGTTGATAAAATCCATAGACAAAAATAAATAAGTTTTCCACATGTACGTATCTTTCACACTATACAACATGCGTATATGCAGGTTGCTCCACTACAACCCGCGTACATTAGGATTTGTGCTAGAAAATGAAAATTAAATGTTGGGTTTCCATGTCATGATAGGAGATATCTAATCCTTGGGCTTCCATATACTGGAAGCATTCCGAATCAGCCCTTCAGTTCCATTTTGAAGGCTATAAATGGGCCAATTCTGAGCTCTGTAAAACGAGAAATAATTCAACTTTGAGAGCAAATTTACTTTGGAGAAATTATTTACTTCATATTGAGTCTGCATTCCTTTGTCCTTTAAGTCTAAACACAGTGTTCAACCCCCAAGCTCTTCCCTTATTGATTGAGAACCTCATTGTTTCTCTCTTATGAGCTTGCCTTTGGTGGAGGATTGAAGTGGTGGAGGCCCAGCTGGAAGGAACTTAGTTTCTCGGTTCTGAACCATGCCGACACAGACGTTTGTAACATTTTCACTTCTGATGATCACATATTAATAGAAATACTTTTTTCCCTTCCAATTGATATCTTGAAAATATATTGAATTATTATTCCATGAACGCATTTGTCATGTTTATTAATGGATTATGTTATCTAATGTGATAACCTTTTATATTACCACCATATGCTTTCTTTTCTTGTTTGCTGAGAACTTGTTGCAGGTATATAGCTTTGAGTCAAAGTGATCAAGAATGGAATTCATCAAACATCTAGATGAGGTAGGCCTCTTTATTATACCACTTGCATATTGGTTTATATAGCATGTTGTTGGGATAGAGTTGACTTCTGCAGTCATTTCCATCTGTTGTGGTTTACCCTTGCCATAGAGAGATTTTCCTCGTAACATACTCATGGTCAAAATAGTTATATTCCTCAGGGAAAAATAATTTTTCCTTCATCATTTTCCCAAGGTCCTCAACAAACGAATCCTTCTTTTGCTAGCCAAAAACATATATGGGAGGACCTTCTGGATACAACTTCCCACAACAACCAATTTATGGTCCTATTGGTGTTCCCATGCCTCACCAATATTATCCTCATAGTAATCGACAATTACCTTTTCTAGCTACTTTAGATCTCCCATACCTATCAAGGTTAATGAATGATCCCATATCACATTGTCCTTTCTAGCCAGTTATTCCCGCCAAGTTACCATCGGATATCCCAAAGTTTGATGGTAAAACCGGAGAAGACATGAATAACCATGTCATGACATTTCATATTTTGTGTTCATTAAACTCATTGATGGATGACTCTATTTGACCGCATCTTTTCCAACGTACTCTTACGGGCTTCGCAACAAAATGGTATATTGAATTACAACGAGGATATTTTCAAGATTTCATTTCAATTGCAATGGATATCCTCATCCATTTTCAATTGCCAATTAGATACGAAACCAGAATGGAACTTTTGACCTCCCTTTGTCAGACCAACTTTGTATACATTTCCAATCATATTCATGAGTGGAGACGAAGATGATGATTGATAAAAGATACCATCCCAGACCATTTGTTGGAAGAATGGTTCACGAAATATCTTTTTCCACCTATTTCTCATGATGTGGTGATGGGAGGCATAGTTACAGAAGAGAAATCTATTTCTCATGCCCAATATTTGGATTTGGTTTATTCCCAATCTGGTACTTTATATGAACTAATCCCAAATTCTCCCTATATGTCAACCAATCCATCCAAACCATCATATGCCTCTCATTCCAATGACATTATAGGTTCTCCCAAAACTCAACCTGCCTCACAATTGATTAGGACTATAAATCATGTAGTATCTACCTTGACTACAATGCAGGCTTCTATCCCAAATAGTTCCTCCCCAGCTAAAATCTCTAAAGTGGATTTTTGTCCCTTGACCAAGTTTTGAGAGAACATTGGTCGTTTTTGCCACTTTTGGGACTTTGACAGGCTGGTCAAAGATGGAGCACCCAGGCAGAGTTGAGAGTGCAGGATATCACTTATTTTGCGAGCTTGTATACCTATGGTTTTGGACCTAGGGTTTATGTAATGGGTTAAGGGATGTTGGCCCATGGGTTTACCCATGATTAGGCCTCTTTGTAAATGTATAAATAAGTAGCTAAGCAATGTAAGAAGTAGAGTTGGCTATGTGCAAAGAGTATGTTTGTCTTAGTGCAAGAGATTGCAAGTTGCTTTGTCTGAACAGACTGTGTAGGGTTTGGCTCTATGCTACTAAGGAGTTGGCTCTGTGCCTTGATCTGATTTTGGGGGAGGAGAATTTGGTGCGCAGCGCACAGATCTCATATCCTTTGTGAAGTTTGGCTCTGTGGCTTTGTGCACAGGAGCAGATGAATGTAAGAAGATTGAAGACTAATAAAGAAGAATATAAGAAGTTGGTGGAAGAAGCCCCACACTGGGGTGAACCACGTATATCCTGTGTTTCGATGTGCTTTGTGTGATGTGATTGATTCTTTTTATTTTCTTAAGTATTTTTTTTATAATGTATGGTGAATGCATATGATTTTGTTTCTTAGTGCTTAATGGTATTTGAATGTTAGATCTAAGACCATGATATGTGCTAAGTGATTGAATTACTTGATCTTTATTGTTACTACGTTGATATGTAATAAGGTTTTAATCTACAATGTGAATGAGACTCGTGACCTAATGCATATTGTTCTTTAAGTTCCCTATTAAGTATTGTAATCACAGATCTGTGTCCCATCTTGGTTGTAGACACTTGAGTCGTGCAACCCCCCCTTCCTCTACCTTGGGTGAGACTTCATCCGCTTCACAGGTGTTTCCGAAAGGGCCGGTAGTTAGGGTTTTTTTGGTGTGTTGTTGAAGTGTTGAACCTTGGGTCTACCCCTATGCCAACAAATGGTTTCATTGTTGGGACCTGAAACTGTGATTGCTAGGAACTGAATAAAAGAGAAATCTCTATGTGTAGATCTGTTGTTGTAGTGTGTAGTATTCTACTTGACTTGCGAAGCTCTGTGCTAAGAAAGAAACCTGATCTAAAGGAAAGAGGTAAGCTCTTAAATATTTGTGCTATGGTGAAGGTAATATAAGTGGAAATGTTTTCTTCGAAAGTATGAATCTAGGTATGCTTGACAGATTTTGTCCTTGTTTGGAAACTAGGGCACAATTAGAAGAAAGAGTTGATCTGAATAAAGTTGATAGAAATAGAGAAAAATATGTTATTTCTATGCATAGAAAGAATTTTTGGACTAATAAGTGGATGCAGAAACCTAGAAAGAATTTTTGCAGATTGCAGGTCCAGGACTGTGATCCCATTGTGCAGTAAAGGAGAGGTTGGGGATCATTTAAAGGAAAGAGAGGATTGACACTGTGTTATAATTGTAGAAGATCGGGACATCTTGCTAAGGAATGACCTGGTATACGTCCTATTTTTTTTTGTTGTAAAGCTATTGTTCATGAGGTTGAGGATTGTCCAAGAATGATTTCTAAAGTTGAAAAGATGAACATAAGACAAAAAAACTATAAAGAATGTCAAAATACTAAGGATATGTTAAATAATCATACAGAAAAAGAGTCAAAGACTATGTTAATATAGTTACAAGAAGTAATGGGTGATCACAGAGACATCAATTTACCAGAGATCCTGAAAGAAAAATAGCACATAGTTACAAGAATATAAGACTTCAATATATACTATGTATTGGATGAAGAAACAGATGTGAATATTATGCCATAAATAACTTGGGAAATTTTGGGAAAGCCTACTATGATACCTTCATTGGGAAGGATAGGCTTGTTTAAAGGAAATATGATAACCCTATGTGGAGGAATTACTAATATACCTATGATTTCTCATGAAACATCTACTGAAGAAGAATTTGAAGTCATTAAGTTTATTGAGAACAACGCCCCCTTTCCACTTTTGTTAGGAAATACTTGGATTGAGAAGGACCAGATTAGAAGAAAAGAAGAGGAGGAAGCTACAAACTAGAAAAATAAAGAGCTAAGGGACCTCATAACCAGAAAAATAGAGCAACTAATAGAAGAACAAGAGGCTCAGTTGAAGAAACAAAGGGCAAGAGAATTAGCTATTGAGGTCGAAATAATGCAAAAAGGTTTGAAGGACCTATCCATGCAAGAAAGAAAACTACCTACCCTGGAGTTAATAAGATAAGAGGTATTACCTTTGAACCCTTTGAAAGACCATCAGCAGTGTGAAGCTACTATGCTAATAGAAAATAAGAATAAGAATGGAAAGAAGAATACAGAAACCCAGATCACAAGAAAGAAGGCAAGGAAGCTCAGTAAGAAGAAAGCCAATTTAGAAAAACTATAGGAGTTTCTAAAGAAGACTTCGTAGGAGGCAGATCTACAAAACTTGAACCTCACTGGAATAACAGAACCACACAAAATGGGACTTTACCACGATGAAGCTATATGACCATTGGAGGCACCCCGACCATTAGACTAACACCCCATAATGGTTAGAAAAAGAATTTATGAGCAAATGGACCATTGAGACCGCACCATAACGAACATAGTCACATTGATGGACGCATTCCTTCCCATTTGAGGAATCTATTACGACGCTTTCTTATTTAACTCGTCAGACACTGCATCGAGACCACTTTTTTCCACCCATGATTATCCAAGCTAATAAAGAATTGAGTGTATATCATGCTGTGATTTATAGACCTCACCATCAGTGTGACTACATCGCTTGTCTACTCGCCTACTCGATTTATTTGGTTACAAGTGTGAATGTCAGGCGAACATAGCACGCTATAAAAGTATGTGGAGGAGATTCTCATGGAACTCATGGCTGAGAAATTTATGTCTGTAGGAATATAGGCACTTTTGATTGAAGGATTGCAAGCATCCCCCTCAATGGGACGCCATTCTATCTGACTGGCTACTAAGAAGTGAAGAAAACACTGCGACGATCTGTCTAACACAAAGCATATCTCGTCGGTCTTTCTGGAGTACATGTCATGTTTGGCTGGCATGGTGAACCATGACAGTATCCCATGTGACTTTGAATACACATTAATCATTGTGTATCTCCTGAAGGGGATACACGTAGTTGGACCCCAATTAAGACATATCCCAACACTTAAGAAAAGTGATTTCAACCTCAGAGATAGGAAGAACTATGCGATGCTCACACCACATCGGTATTTGATGAGGATGACTAGGAAGAAGTTGTGCATAGTCTCCCAACCATAGGTTAAGGAGCTCGTGTAGTCGACGATCATTAATATAATGAATATCTCTCACTTTGGCCGACATCAGGAGGTTAACGCTTGTGTTAAACTCCTCTTATCATGTTACCACAAAGGATATATGTGGCTTGATAGGTGCATCACTGTGGATCTAGTGTTGATCCACCTCATCATAGGACTGAGCATGCAGGGACCAGACCCTCAACATTTCTACCCAAGGAAGAATTATGATCACTCCCTATCATATCCCATAAAGGAAGATTATGGCAATGTAGAAAAGGGAAAGAGAGGCTACAAGGTAGCCTCCATCCAATATGGTGCAGTGCGCCTATGTTGTTAGCTTATAGCTAGAAAGATTGTCAGAAAGAACTGTCTGACATAGGTCACTGGATTTGTAGTATACCTCGGAGAGAAGTGCGTAGAAGGAATGAAAATGACCTGGGGGAGTTACCTCATCAACGATCTTGAGAAGGAATTTTGCGAAGCAAAAGACCAGGGATATGAGTTTCATTTTAGCTGGCTACTGGTATTGATCACATTTGTCACTTAGAAAATGTTGGAAGGATCATCCTTCCTAGAGATTGAGCCATCGAAGCCATTGGCTGTGAGGTTCTCCACATTGTGGTACACAAATCATATGGTGTGTCAGGCTGCGATATTAAAGATTTTAATGACCTGAAACACTGAATTGTCAAACTAGGGCAAGTAAACTTAGAGCTGCTACACTGTATGTGCGGGTAAGATTCTAATTCCTATCTAAAGACTATTCTTAGAAGAAAAGACAAACTCACTCTTAGAAACTGAATTCTAATGACTATCCTGAAACTTATCATCTCCTATTTAATTCATCAACAGAAAATAGTCGTATGCTTAAGTGTTGGTGCTTCTATTTCTAATCTAATGTGATTTCACACGATTATCTAACACTACCTTTAATCATCTATCATCACTATTTCTATCTGAGCCATAACAAAAAGATTATTTCCTAAAATTCTTTTAATCTAAGCATCGAAAATAAATCTAAATCTATCCACAGGAAAACAAAGAAATATCCTACTTACCCTACTGGTACCGGAAGCTTCCTCTAATTCAATTGCAACCTAACTATCCTAACTAAGAGAAGTCACCTAACTATCTAACAAAGCAAAGTAACCTAACTATTCTAACCAAAACGAAGTAAATTCAAATTCTAAGTTACGTTCAGATTGAAAATTGGAATCAAAGCAAACCTAGTTCATGCACTAAACTCTACAGGAATTAGCCATGCTTTCAACACTCATCAATGTAAGAGATATTAGTATGCTGGAAACGATACAGTTGAAGAATAAGTAAGAAAGAATCTGAACAAGTTAATTCCCAAACTCTAAGCTAACATGCATGCAAATACTAAAATACTGAAATGAACTAAATCTAAGATAGAGAAAAGCAGCGACTTGAACCTGTTTGGCGGGCCCAACCAAAAGGTACAATCGTCAAAAGGAAAAACCAAAACTACTCAATCATTCTACACAAACACTAGCCATGCTTCACGCTCCATTTACTCAGAAAAAATAACTCAAATCGTATGACAGTGAAATAACATAACACAAAGGCCGATTGTATTCATAAATGTGTATCATAACATAACATAACCCAACGTTTCTTAGGAGTGATCTTCTGTTTATATAGATCCTCCTCAAAAATAGTTTAAAGCAACAATACAGTAATTCAAACAGATCCCAGATCCGAAAATAACTCGAAATCAGTTAAAAACGGTATTCACATCTTCGTGACACGCAGTGTCACGAAGTGTGAGTCATGAAGTATTAACAGCTCAGTTCTATAATTGTGCCTTCAATCAGCATAAAAGTGATGACTCCATCTATAATGTAAATCGCACTGTCTCCCACTCTGGCCATAACGCACAGATCTTTAGCAGCTTCGTTGGTATCTCCACGGGGTGAGAGCTGGTACCTGATACTGGCAAATCCTGTTTGAAATAGAAATAGTACCTAACTCAAGCCACATTAGTTTCAATATTAATTTAAAGTATCAAAATACATAAAAATAACTTGAAATGTAAAAATACCTTGAGTATCCCCATTGAGTGGTAAAGAGATGTCAAGTGTGTCATAACAAGGCCAAAAGGGAGTGGTACTGGGTATGGAAATGGAGGTCTTTGGTTATAATAGAGGCAAAAACATGATCAAAACTGGAGACCAACATGGTGAAGTAGTGGAAATCGAACACGGTGTTCCATGCCTACTACCAGCAGCTAAAGCATGCTATTGAGGCATTTCCCTGCATGACATCAAATTCATTTCACCAGTACAGGCCGCTAGCAAAGTTCCACGCAGATCGACACTTTATCTACATCACTACGTCCAGAGATGAGAGTAAAGAAGCGTTGCAGTCCTATTATAAACTGACCAACGAGGATATGGAGGAGATCACCAAAGAATGTCCAGCAGAGTTCCTTATACCGGTTGAAGCTGCAGAACTCTTCAACCCTGACATCATAGGAATTCCATTGGTCACCTGGGTCGAGCATGATGGATAGACTAGCATGAAGTAAAATAAGAAAAAGGAGGATGTGCAGAACATAGAAAGTGATGAGGAGGATAGTGCATTGGAGGAAAGTGGGTTTGAATCTCCCGTAGGAGGAGGAGACAAAGTGAATCAAGAAGAAGATGGAGGGGAAGAAGGAGACAAACAAGAAAAAGGAAAATTTACACCATCTAAGGATCCCCTTACAGAGGTTGAAACATCGAAGAAGAGGAAGGTTTCTCTGCAGAAACCCTCATCAAGAAATAAGACCTGTGCCAATAAACCCTAGTTGAAGAATGTGCTCACAATGGATGATGTTGATCTCATCATCGTAATCATGGAATATGCTTCAGAGGATATCTTGCAGAGAAATGGCGCGAAGCAGAAAATGCTATATGAAAGAATCGAGAAAGAGATGAAAGAGATACATAAAGCCATCCATTTGAGCCACACAATACCTACTTCTCCTTCTTCATTGAAGATTGCAAAATTGGGGGATGATCCCACCCAATTACTAAGGTTAGCAGGTGCAGCAGAGGCTCGACTTCATCGAGTACATGAAGAGAAGGAGCAGGCTACAAAATCCTTGAAGCAAGAAAAGGAGGAGTTCTTAGAGAAACTTTGAGCTCCACAGAAGGAGAAAGATGAAATTTGGGTGATGTACGTAGAGGACAATGCGAAGATGAAAAAATAAATAGACCAGTTTCTCATAGAGTAGACTGTGGTCAAAGAGGAAGTAACTAAATCACTTCCCTATGTTCTCATCTTGGAATAGGAGGAAGAAGAGTCAATTGATATTCAAGTGGGGAAGCTCGCTGAGGCCATTCAACAACTCCAAGAAAGAGTAATGGAGTTAGAGCTCCAAGCAATGCTGAGCACTCTGTAAGAAGTGTGTGATCAAAGGGAAGAAATTTCCAAGAGCATAGTAGAAAGAATCAAGGCACTCACCTCAGAGTGTAAGAAACTAAGTGATCGAAGTGCATAGACCTATGGGCGCCTTGCAGAATATATGGAGCTGAGGAAACTGGAATAACATCTATAGGAGGTGAAGCAATAGGCATCCACCATGCAAGCACAGATGAAGCTAATCATCGCAGTTGAGAAAATGAAGAGGTCACAAGAACAATGCATAGTCCAACAATATATTACTGACATCCATAGTAGTGTCATGGAAGTGACACGGGGACTAGAGTAGGTGCAGGATGAAGTCTACACGATTTTTGAAGAGGTTGAAGGACAAGGCTCACAGCTAGACCAAATGGTTGTGACAGTGGAACAATGCCTGGAAGGGCCTATTACAAAGAAAGTGATTTAGGAGTTCACCGAGAAAGAGGCTCTAGCGAAGCAGCATGTCGAGGCATATCAAGCTAAGATCTAGTCCTTTGAAGAAGCATTTCCCAGATCTAAGTGACTCAGGACGAGTCACAGGTGAGTGTTGGAGGCCTGTTGGCCCTTGAACAAGTTTTGAGAGAACATTGGTTGTGTTTGATCACTTTTGGGACTTCGACAGGCCGGTTGAAGATGGAGTGCTCAAGTGGAGCTGAGAGCATGGGATCTCACTTATTTTGCGGTCTTGTAGACCTAGGGTTTTGGACCTAGGGTCTATGTAATGGGTTAAGGGATGTCGGCCCATGGGTTTACCTATGATTAGGCCTGCTTGTAAATGTATAAATAAGTAGCTAAGCGATGTAAGAAGTAGAGTTGGCTATGTGCAAAGAGTATGTTTGGCTTTGTGCAAGAGATTGTAAGTTGCTTTGTGCAAATAGATTGTGTAGGGTTTGGCTCTATGCTACTAAGGAGTTGGCTCTGTGCCTTGACCTGATTTTGGGGAAGGAGGATCTGGCGCGCACCGTGCAGATCTCCCATCCTCTCTAGAGTTTGGATCTGTGGTTTTGTGAATAGGAGAATATGAATGTAATAAGCTTGAAGACTAGTAAAGAAGAATATAATAAGTTGGTGGGCGTAGTCCCACACTGGGGTCAACCACGTATATCCTATGTTTCGATGTGCTTTGTGCAATGTGATTGATGTTGTTTATTTGCTTAAGTTTTTTTTTTATAATGTATGGTGAATGCATCTGATGTTGTTTCTTAGTGCTTAATGGTATTTGAATGTTAGATTTGAGCCCATGTTATGGGCTACATGATTGAAGTACTTTATCTTTATTGTTACTGCGTTGATCTATAATAAGGGTTTAATATGCAATGTGAATGAGACTCATGAACTAATGCATATTTTTTTTAAGTGCCCTGTTAAGTATTGTAATCATAGATCTATGTCCTAGCATGGTTGTAGGCACTTGAGTCCTGCAACCCCCCTGCCTCTACCTCGGGTAAGACTTCATTTGCTTCGTAGGTGTTGCTGAAAGGGCCGGTAGTTAGGGTTTTTTTGGTGCATTGTTGAAGCATTGAAACCAGGGTCTGCCCTTGTGCCAAAATGGATATAGTA
>ML780488.1:1520261-1571492 GCA_009831015.1 Picea engelmannii
TTTTTTCCTATCTCATATGTGTCAATGATCATTACATAAGAGACTATCCTCATCGAGATGAAGTATCAAAATTTTTCAAAGAAAATTCCCAACCCTCTATTTTAACAAATCCTTTTCTGCAACAATAGTCAATGGTTGTGAAAAATCATGCACCTCCACAAGGAGAGAACCCAGGTCATCCTCCTAAAGAGGATTCTCTTTGAAATGCACATATTTATATGTTCAATGGTTTATATTTGACGAATAGGATGAAAACATATGACACACCTCCAGGGAAAATGGGTAAAGAAGGTGTAACTAATGGAACAATGATTGATTCACCTTCCACTTCTGTTACCCCTCTGTCTGGACCTCTCCAGATTGAGAAACCAAATTTTGACTCTATATTACACCCACCTAAGAGTACCATTCTAAATTCTACATTTAATCCCAACTCTCATGCTTCCCAGAACTACAACATAGTTCAATATCTAGCCCAAGCACCTCTGTAATGTCGATACTCGAAGTTCTGCAAAACTTCCCTAGTTAGCGTAGGACTCTCTTGGTGGAAATTGGAGCTATAGATCTTGAGTCATCCAATACTATCACTTTTAACCTTGACGATTATAAATTGAGGCTCTCTCACCAACTTGTGTTTCAAATCAAATTTGTTGTTCACAATAAACACATTCATCGCATGATATTGGATGAAGAGCATCGACCTGTTTCATGTCCTTAGCTTGCTGGAAAATTATTAAATCTCTCAGTCTTAAAAAATCTCCTACCATGTTGAAATAATTTGATTAATGAGGTTTTATACCTCATGGACTGTTGCAATCCTTAGCCATTCAACTAGGGGGGGAAATTGTTTTTGACACTCCTTTAGATTATAATTTTCTACTTGGAAGAAGATAGTTTTATTCTATAATTGTTGTGGAATATTTAGTTTTTTGATGTATCTAATTTCCTCATAAAGGACAAATAGTTACCATCGATTAGTTATATTATTGTACACTTGATGTCTGCAACCAAACTACCAACAATATCCCATTTTTGGGGGACTCAAAAATCATTTATAAGAGTGTAGGGGTGGGTCTACTAAAATATTCTTCTCTCATGGGAAATTTCCCCACACTTGTTCCTCAAACTTCATAGCATATCGCAATGGTGAATATCATTTTGACCATGGTACATCAATCCCTTGAATCATCTGATCCTTGGATCGTGCCTAGCCCTTTAGAGTTTGATACACTAGGAGACACTATTCCACTTAGTCCAGTAAAGGCTAAATATGATGTCATTCAATTAGCCTCTCCTTCACCCAATGACCATGATCCAGATGGATATCGGTGGCCACCTACCTTTTCCAACTGGCTCAAAACCATTTTCTGACATTTTTGGCAATTTACTATTTTTAGCAGTTTTTACTTCCGAGTCCATTTTGAGGGCCTAAATGAAGTTTTTTCGATATCAAGCTCCTCAATTATAGAAAAATAAATAATTGAGCCCCCTAAATTAATATCCTCGATGATACCTTTCTAACGGGCTATCACACGCCTAAAACGGAGATTGTATGAAAAAGTTATGACCCTGGGAAGTTGATGTACTAACTTACCCAAACGGGGCCCACATGACTTTTGGCGCTTCATCTCCTAGGGTTAGGTTTTTGGATGTCCAGGGCTTTTGGAATTCCTGTTTATTGTAAAAATTCCTTCAGAGCCTCATTGTAATGATATTCTTGTGAATGCGCACTGCCGTCACATCTCTTCTTAGAGATAAGCCACCACCATTCCAGCGAGCTTGTTTCCACTGCATTTTACAGTTTTAGCTTATTTCATTATTGAATAGAAAACCAGTTTTACTGTATCTCTGTTATTTTGTGTTAAGTACCTGTTAATAATCTATATTCATTTCTTTCTTCTCATAAAATCCGGATTAGTGGTATCATAGCGGTCTGCTCCTTGTCGTCTTAATGCATGTCCCCAATGAGGTCGAAGTACAAAGAATTGGGTCTCGAGATTGTTTTTCTTGAGGACAGAAGCTCTTGCATGCCCAAGAGACCTCCCATGGTAGGAGAAAATAAATATGATGGGACATGATATCCTTTCAAACTATTGATTGAGGAATCCCTGACGCAATAGAGGAACGAGACGATGGATAGTTTCGCACAAATCCTTTGGCGACTACCAAAAGGTGACGCATCTTCTTCAAATGGAGGCATCGCCCCCTTCAAGGTACAAATAAACTTTGATACTCCTATATTTGATGGTTAGATAGATGCATATGTTGTAGACAAGTGGTTGAATCTACTAGAAATATATTTTTCTGTTCATAAATTTTTGAATAGAGAAAATATTACTTTTCCACTCCTCAAAGTCGTCCCCCATGTCAAATATTGGTGGGAAACTTTCTGTGAGAAAAAGGAAACAGAGGAAACCTCATTATTTTTAGTCACGACCACCTGGGAATCCTTCAGGGATGCTATTAAGGAACAATACTACCCTGTCGGAAGTTATGACAACCTATATACCAAGTGGACCACACTGCGGCAAGAAAGAGACCAAGTAGTGCCAGATTTCACAAATACCTTCCATACCATGTGCACCAAGTTGGGTATCAAAGATTCAGAGCAACATCTAGTGCTCAAGTATCATGATGCTCTGCATAGATACATCCAGACCGAAATGGAATTTCTGGACATCTCATCCTTGGGCATGGCCTACCAATATGCCATCAAAATCGAGCAGAAGCTTAAACAAAAGATGCCGCAATTTGGGCCTAGGAAGCCCTCGCAACAAAATCCAAGAAAGGGTGGCTCCAACCCATCGAACAAAGGACATAGAAAATATGGATAGTATCAAGACAACCAGTACAATCCACAAGTAAATAAGGACACCAGAAAGACAAAGAAAGATACTGGGAAGTGGTGCGACTTCCATAAGAGCCCTTGGCATAACACTGCTGACTGTAGCTCAAAGAAGTTGTTGGTTGCCGAAGTGAAATCCTCTTAATCAGATGCATATTCTGACTCTGAGACAAAACTAGAAAGGGGAATATGAATCATTGATGTGGATCCCAGTGCCACTGTTGCTACCACCAAGCTCCGGCTTGGTGAACTAGATGAGCCAGAAGAAGGAGAGTGCCTCTTCCATTCACAGATGTGGGTAAAAGGCACCCTGCTGCACTTCATCATTGATAGAGGTATCTAGAATAAACTCATATTAGCAGAGGTCGTCAAGTGGCTAGACCTGCCAACAATGTCACACCCACAACCCTACACCATTGGATGGCTCCGCCAAGGAAGCGATCTCTGTGTCAGCCAACAGTGTCGACTGTCGTACAACATCAAGCCCTTCAAACATGAGGTATTGTGTGATGTTTCTCCTCTTGAAGTTTGTGATGTTCTTTTGGGCCAACCTATTTATGGAAACGTCATGCTGTGTATGATTCTATGCCTCGTAGTTTTATTATTACTTTGAATAGGAAATTGTACAAGATACCCAAGGCAGTCCCACCTAGTGCTATTTCCTTGATCTCTACTAAGCAATGTAGGAAGGTCATTTCTCAGACGGGGAAGTTTGTCTTCTTCATGATTCGCTCTCAAAATAAGTGAAAGATTGCAGCCACATCCAGGGTCTTTGCGGCTGACCTCTCCACACAGCAGAAGCAAGTAGATAAGTTCATGGAAGAATGCTCAGATATATTATCCTCACCTACAGGGGTACCTCTGCACTGCTAGGTCAAGCACCCCATCAATCTGACCCCTGGCACACTGCTACCTAATGGGCCAGTCTATCATCGCTCTTTGTTAGAGAATGAGGAGATCAAGTGACAGATCCAAGAACTACTCCACAAGGGGAACATCCGTCCCATCTCATCACCTTGCGGGAGCCCAATCGTGATGGTACAGAAGAAAGATGGAAATTGGCGACTCTGTATTGATTACCGAACTCTAAATAAAATCACTGTCAAAAACTGGTACCCTATTCCTTGAATCGATGACCTCCTTGATCAACTCACGGGGGCCAAATACTTCACTAAGATTGATCTAAAGTCTAGCTACCACCAGGTCTCGATAGAACAAACAAATGTATGGAAGACTGCCTTCAAGTCAAAGGAAGGACTTTTTGAATGGTTGGTCATGCCCTTTGGTTTGACAAATGCTCCAGCCACTTCCATGAGGATGATGGATGATATCCTGTGACCATTCACCAATACTTGTGTAGTCGTGTATTTGGATGACATTCTAATTTACAAAAAGACTTGGGCCAAACACTTGCAGCATATTCAGCAGGTTTTGCACACCCTGCAACAACACAAGCTATATGCCAACCTGGAAAAATGCTCCTTTGGCATGGACAGGGTCCATTACCTGGGATACATCATTGATCAGCATGGTGTACATGTGGATCTAGCCAAGATCCAAGTCATCCATGACTGGCCAGCCCCAACAACACTCACTAAGCTTCAGAGCTTCTTAGGACTTGATAATTTCTACCGCAGGTTCATGTTGGGTTTCTCCCATATTACATGTGCCCTCAGCCAAATAAACAGGGGTGGTGGTAAGGAAAAATTTTCATGGAGCCAATCCCAACAACAAGAATTCGATGATTTGAAATAGCGCCTATGCTCAGCCCTAGTACTTTCACTATCAGACCTACAACATCCCTTTGAGATCAAGGTAGATGCTTTAGACTATGTTGTGGGTGTCGTTCTCACTCAACATGACCACCTTGTGGCCTATCATAGTGAGACACTATTAGATACTGTCCGTAAGTACCCTAATTACGAAAAAGAAATGTACTCCATTGTGCAAGCATGCCGCCAATGGAGACATTACATTATTGGGAAGGAGACAGTCATCCAAACTGATCATAAGCCACTGCAGTTCATGCAAACACAGGGAAAATTGTAGAATGACCGCCATCAAAAGTGGTCCACATACTTGCAGCAATTCCACCTCAACATCAAGTATAAAATAGGAAGCACCAATCGCATCGTTGATTTCCTCAGCAGACCGCTAGTCACAACACTCACCATAGTTCTAGACTCTTGCGGCCATGATACATCTGGATGGCCCTAACTCTATGAGACAAACCTTGAATTCATCACCACCTACCAAATGTTGGGTGCAAATGCAGTTGTCGATAATTTCCATCTTCAGGATGGGTTGTTGTGTCATCTGGGCCATATCTGTGTTCCATCAAGTGAGCGAGCGAAGCTGATCTGGGAAGCCCACTACAGTCGGGTGGCAGGACACTTCAACATCAAAAAGGTAGTGGCGATGCTACATAAACATTTCTAGTGGCCAAAACTTCGACAGGAGGTCGACAAGTATATCAGGTCCTGCACTGCCTGCGCTATTGCCAAACTGACCACTAAGAAAAAGGGCCATGGGAATCCATCTCAATTGACTACACGTTGGGCCTCCCATCCACCAAGTGAGGAACTGACTGTGTTTTTGTAGTTGTTGATCGCTTTTCTAAGATGGTGATTCTGGTTGCCTGCAAGAAGAGCATCACAGTAGAGGCCACTGCCAAGCTCTTCTTTGAACGAGTCTAGGTACATTTTGGAATCCCACAAACCATTGTCTCATATTGGGATAGTTGATTTCTTAGCACATTCTGGTCAAGCCTCTAGTCACTACTGGACACCAAGCTCACCAAATCCACGACCTTCCACCCCCAGACAGATGGCCAAACCAAGGTTGTAAATCGAATGATTGTGCATATCTTTCGCATGTATAATTCAATGAACCCTCGCACATGGGATGAGATCCTTCCCTATGTCCAGCATAGCTACAACCAAGACTTGCATATCTCAACCGGCCATAGCCCCTTTCAAGTGGGGTTGGGATTCCAACCATTGGGTCCCACAGATGTTGCACTTCCCCTTGCGGTCACCTTGACTGACTCATATCCTTCTCCAATTGAAGCTGACAAAACCACTCGGTTCATTGAACAGATCCAACACATCCACCAACAGGTTCAGGATATCCTACAGAAGTCCAATGACAAGTACAAATAGCACCATGATCAACATCGGGTGCCACATAAGTTTCAAGTGGGTGACAAAGTTTGGTTGAACTTGCAAAAAGAATGCCTTACAGGACCCCATCACAAGCTTCGCCCACTCCATTATGGACTGTACACTATCACCAAGGCTATGGGCGATAATTCTTTTGAGCTCAACATTCCTCTTTTCCTTGGCCTACACCCACTGTTCAACGTGGATCTCGTTCGCCCTTATTTCCCACCATTATTTGACACCTCAGAAGTAGCAGAACAACTGACACCAATAGAGCTCAACATTGACCATATACAATGGGCATCTAATGATTAGATTGTGGATAGACAGATCAAGGGAAATAGACAACAAAGGATCCAGCTTTATCGAGAAGTCAAAGCAGGGCAACTCCTACACCAAGGCAAGTGGCTCACCCGAGGCCAAATTCAGCAGAAATTTCCTCATCTAATGGGGGACCTCAATGCAATGGATACCATTTCTTCCTAAGGAGGGAGGATTGATATAGTTGGATATCACTGGCCACCCACCTTTTCCAACTGGCTCAAAATAGTTTTCTGACATTTTTGGCAATTTACTATTTTTAGCAGTTTTTACTTCCGGGGCCATTTTGAGGGCCTAAATGAAGGTTTTTCGGTATCGATCTCCTCAATGATAGACAAAGGCATGATTGATCCCACTAAATTAATCTCCTTGATGATACCTTTCCAATGGGCTATCACACGCCTAAAACAGAGATCGTATGCAAAAGTTATGACCCCGGGAAGTTGATGTACTAACTTACCCAAACGGGGCCCACATGACATTTGGCACTTCGTCTCCTAGGGTTAGGTTTTTGGATGTCTAGGGATTTTGGCATTCCTTTTCATTGTAAAAAGGCCTTCAAAGCATCATTGTAATGATCTTCTTGTGAATGTACGCTATCGTCACATCTCTTCTCAGAGATAAGCCACCACCATTCCAGCAAGCTTGTTTCCGCTGCATTTCATAGTTTCTACTTATTTCGTTATTAAATAGAAAACCAATTTTACTATATCTCTATTGTTTTGTGTTAAGTAAATGTTAATAATTTGTATTCATTTCGTTCTGCTCATAAAATCTAGATCAGACCAACATTTGGTGGTGTCTAATTCTTATTCATTACCATCTTGGTTGAATTCCTTATCATCGACCTTTGATTACATCCTACATATTTTCCATCCGAAAAATCCATAATGGAAATGTTTAGTATCGAAGAGTCACCTTGGGATGATAACCACCATCACTCATCCTTTCTTCCAAGTTTGGATCAAATCGAGGAAGATATTCAATCTCTCTTTACATATGATATGTCGATGATCCTCAATCTATGATACTTATTCAAGATACTATCTCTAAGGGAAATTTAGGAAATATATCGCAAACCATCAGCGTAGACATATCATAAAAAGAGGGTGTCATGAAAAACATACAATTAGGCATGAAATATTCGACTGAAGAGATTCAAGACTACATCGCCTTGTTTAAATAATTCTGCGACGTTTTTTCCTAGAGCTATGAAGAAATGCCAGGGATCAATCCAATGATTATTGTGCATGAAATTAAAACTTATACTGAAGCTAAAACTATACGTAATAAAATTCACCTTGTCCACCCTAGGAAAACTATGACAATAAATGTAGAAGTAGAGAAATTATTAAAATATGGTTTCATCTACCTTGTACCTATGACCGAATGGGTTTCTAACATTGTTTCGGTCACAAAAACACAAGGGACAATTCGAGTTCGTGTTCACTATAAGGATCTCAATAAGGTTTGTCCGAAAGACAATTACCCTACACCCTTCATCAACCAAATTATTGATAATTGTGCCAAAAGGGTAATATTCTCTTTTATGGATGACTTCTCAGGCTATAACCAGATAGATATTTTACCAGTTGATCAACATAATAAAACCTTCATCTTCCCATGGGGAACCTTCGCATATCATAAATTTCCCTTTGGCCATAAAATTTTTGGAGCCACTTTCTAGCGAGCTATGACATATGCTTTCCATGATATCAAACATATTGTTGATCCCTACCTCGATGACTTTCTATCTCATTCGTCTCATCGAAAGGATCATATTGATCATCTGAGAGTGATCTTTCTTAGATGTCGACATTACAACATATGATTGAATCCCCACAAATGTACTTTTGTTGTCAAATAAGGGAGACTCCTAGGCTTCCTACTATCCAATGACGGGATTAGGGTGGATCCCTTAAAAGTGAAAGCTATCATGGATTTACCACCTCCCAACAACCTTACCCAACTCCAAATTTTGCAAGGGAAGGAACAATTTCTACGTCGTTTCGTCTGCAATTATGCATAAATCACAAAAGGATTCATGAGATTCTTATAGAAGGATGTCCCTTTCATCTGGGATGAACTTTCTCAATGCTCATTTGATGCTATCAAGCATGATTTAATGCATACACCATTGTTACACCCCCGTAACTACACGATAGATTATATACTTTACTTGGTTGCCTCCACTTCCACTATCTCCATGGTGTTAGTTCAAGAGGATGACGACGGTGTAGAACATGTGATATGTTATTTAAGTAAGAGCCTTTCAGGTCCCGAACTTCAATATTCACATGTTGAAAAGTTGGATTTGGTAGCAGTCATCGTTGTCCAAATATTTTGACACTACATATTACTTCACACTACCATGGTTATTGTTGACTCGAACCCCATGTACCACATCTTGACTCATCAAGTACTCGGGGGGGAATATTCAAAATGGATCATCATTGTTCAGGAATTCAATCTCAAGTTTACCAAATATAAAGAAAAGAAATCATTGTTTTTTGCCGAGTTGATTTGCGATCTTCCCTATATCGATGAGGAAACTAAGCCCATTCATTCCCTTCCAGATGAGTCATTGTTCCTTATTAGTAGGTATGATCCATGGTATGGATACATTATTTTATATCTCCAGACCCAACTCTTTCTCCTAGATATTTTGCATGACGAACAACGTCGTATTCGACATCATTCAAAATATTACCTTATTGTTGGTGACACTGTATATCGCCACGGTATTGATACTATTTTGTGACGTTGTTTGACTCATTAATAGGTTGAGAGTGTATTAATTGACTATCACTTAGGATATTGTGGTAGTCATCTCTCTGGGATGGCTACAACCCTAAAGATATTACGTGTAGGTTATTTTTCTCCATCCATTTTCAAATATTGTATCGAGGCTGTAAAACAATACCTACCCTGTCAAATCTTTCAAAATAAATAATGTACCCATTGTGCTTCACTACATCCAATCATCTCCATTGGCCCATTTGCAATATGGGGCATTGATTTCATGCAATGTAAGCCTACCTCATCTGGGGGGCATGGTTATATTATCGTTGCAATCTATTATTTTAATAAATGGGATGAGGCTATGCCTACATTCCTTAATCATGGTTGAAATGCTACTCTTTTTATATTTAACCACATCATCGCTAGATTTGGAGTCCCATGAGCTATCGCAATTGATCACAGATCTCATTTCCAAAATTATATGATGAGTGATTTGAGTACCAAATTAGGTTTTCGACATGAAAAATCATCCCCATATTATCCTCAAGCCAATGGACAAGTTGAAGCCATAAATAGATTCTTGAAAACCATGCTTCAATGCATGGTGGGTGTGAACAAAATCAATTGTAATTTACAACTCTTCTCATCACTTTGGGCCTATTGGAATTCCATCAAAACTGCTACTGGTTTCGCACCTTTCCAGATGGCATATAGGTTAGAAGCGGTGTTTCCAATTGAATGTGAAATTCCATCTCTGAAACTAGTCATAGAACTCTTCCCAATACCTCTGTCGAGGAGGAACATTTCTTGTATCTAATGAATCTTGATTAGACCTTCCATGATGTTTCTCTCATTAATGAGACCGATAAAAAATGTATCAAAATGCAATATGATAAGTCTGTCCAACCACGCATTTTCGTAGAAGGAGATCTAGTCCTGGCCTATGGCCAAGACCATGATAAACTTGGAGCAGGAAAATTAGAACCTATGTGGCATGGACCCTACGTCGTAAAACATGTGATAAAAAGAGGTTCCTACAAGTTAGTAGACTATGATGGAATCCTTCTCAATGAGTCTCACAATGGGCTCTATCTAAAAAATTATTATTATTATAAAACCTTGCATGTGTGCTTTGTACATTATTTTACCATATGTTTTGGTTTGGTGTGTATTTAGTTTTGTGTGTAATATTTTTGTTTCATCCCTAACTTCTTATACTCTTCTTTGTGCTTGAATTCATATATTCCAACATCTTTCCCAATACATTTTGGATTTGCGGATGGTGTTAGTCAACATACCCAAAACTTTTCTATTGCAACTTGGACCATTTACCTTTCTAGTGAGATGGTAATTTCAGGAGGGGTCTATCTTGGACCTTTAATCAATAATGTTGCAGAATATCATGTCGTAATTGGACTTTTAATGGAGCTCACCTCTCTTGGCATATCTCAGATAATCATCATGCTTGATTCCCAACTTGTGGTTTGTCAACTTAATCACATTTATACTATCCACAATCCAATATTGTTACATCTCTATTTGAGGGTTCGTTGTCTCGAGAGGTATTTTGATTACATAGAATATCGACATATATTGAGAGAAATTAATGTCATTACATATTTTTTGGGAAATTATATATTGGATTGGCATCTCACTCATAGATGAATCATAAATCATAAATATATATAAAGAAAAAAACATCACATCATTTAAAAATAAGTAGCCGAAACAAAACCCCTATATATATATATATAAGTAACAAAAGTGTGCCATAACATCCTCCAAAAATTACATAGAGGGGGAAAATGTGGGATACTATGCCCATACATCATTGCAATAAAACTACACTAAGATAGGAGACTCTACTAGTCTTCCTGTACTACATTGTGTTCATGGTAACAGATCACTACTCTGGCTACTCGCTATAACAGATGATAGAGACCCTTAGGTACAACCATTGTGTGCCTCTATAGGTGATAGGGAACATCTCGTAATCTCATGGAAGGGACACCCATGGTAAGCCCACCAAGGTTCCTCTCCACCTCATGGAGTCCTCCATATCCGCCACCTACCTCTATTGCTAGATGAGCACCACCGCACCATCCAAATGATGACATCCCAGTTGGGTGTGTCATCCTTCTATTTTCATGATGAAAAAAAATCATTCTTAGATCCCTCATTGTACCACAAAAAAATACATATATCATAAAAAATCATAAATGCCTTTGCAAGGTCACATTGTTTTTAATCTACCTGATGTGTCCCACTGTGCCCCTTCAGGGAGAACTAAATATGCACTGCCTCTGAAATCCACCCCGGCATATATATAGTCCTCCACCATCACAATTTGTTTCTTCCACCATGTGAAGAAACTAGCTATGAAAGTAAAAGATGAAGGCTCATTTCCTAACCGAGGTGAAAGGCTAGTCCACCGCACCATCCTGGTATCAGATACATGATTCTCTATCAAAGCACTCTCTGGCTGCATCAAAGGTACTCGTTCCAGAAAGAACGATACCATGAATGATCCATAAATGAATTGTTTCATCTTCCCTATTCTTCATATAGAAATATGATCCTTAACATTCACTAAGAACCCTACGCACCAATTGAAAATATTTGGTTCAAGGAATTAAACAATGTAACCCATTTGGGATTTGGAAGCTAGGTGAGGACTAGTGCTTCCCAGTAGTTTGGTAACAATGAATAGGATGGATCAAAAGGAAAGGTCTCTTACATCCTTTATTTCTATCCTACTACTTTCTTTGTGGGATCTCGACCTAAAAAATCATGCAAGGTAATCATCAGTCTGCAATGTTGTTCTCCAACGACTGGACAAGGTGATGGGTGACCCCTGCTTGGAGATCTTTTTTAGAAAATATAAATTCTCAATATCAATCTCTATATATTGTGATCATACTCATAAAACCTATTCATTTTCATCACATAGCCCTATCATGTGCTAAAGGAGAAGCACCTCCTTCCTCATGTTTTGTATCTTGAATAATTTCAACAGGAGACAATTTTGAAGAGCCACCCTTGCTTAAGGGTCATGCAAAGAACCCATATCATCATTTTCATGCTCTTTTTCTTTCCACTACAACATTGTGACTATAAAACACCTGAAAAAACATGACTAAACTGCATTAGTCAAGATCTCAAGTGAAAAAATTCTTTCTCATAGGTAAAAACAAGAAAAAAAAATTGCATCTAGTGCCACCCTGTAGGCCATTTCAGAGTGTTGGTGTGCCCTCTCTAAGAGCACCAAGGTGCCAATATATAGGGTCTCCCCCCTTTATATATTATGGAAGTGTCGCTCTAGTAGGGTTCCATGGAGGCTCCAAATAGGCCCAATACATCTTGAAAAATGCATGAAAATCAAAATGAAAGAATAAAAATGAAAGAGGAAGCTGAGACCACCAACCTAGTCCAAACAGAATGATTAAAGACAACCCATAAATCCCACAAACGAAGCTAGAAGAAATGCTCCAAATTGGGAAAAAACTCCAAATGAAAGAAGCAAGTGAGAATGAGAGGTAAAATGAACTAGTTTTCTTCATCCAATGACTTTTAACCAATTTGAAAACTAGTTAATATCTATCCTTTTTCACACTAGTATTTCCTTTTATTTGATTCTTTTGTAGTTTCCATTGGATTTTAAGGAGTTTCTTACACTTTTTTTCGAGAATGGCTTGTTATTGTAGGGACATAATAAGTGAAAATCTTTTCAGTGACCTTGAAATCCTATCGAGCATGCTTTGTCATTCTTTGAGCTCAATAAAACCATGAAGAGTCGTCTGATGGGCGATAGTTTAACCCTTTTTTGGTCCCATCAAACTAACTATGAAAAATTAATACTCTGACCTTTATGGTCAGAATATTTCTCCTTTGCATTATTTTATGATTACATGGGCCTTGGAGACTGAAATTACGAAAAAAAACACCCACGAATTTTTCTTTAAGTTATTTTCAAACTCCCTAAAACATGAAAAATCACCAATTTTTCCTTCTCTAGACTCATAAAATCATATAGTGAAGGGTCCATCTAGGAACGAACCCTTGCTTATTCTAGTTTGGTAAACATAGGAGGATAAAGTTACCGAAGGTGAGTTATACCAAGAATGTTTTACCCTCCTCGAGCTCATTAAACAAGAAAGGTGTACTCATCCATCTGGATGGGGGAAAAAAATTAAGGAAGTGGGTCAAGTGTCTTGAAACCTTTAAGGTATATTTTTTTTTCTCCCTTGAACATGGAACCTATTTTCATCTCTCCTTGTAGTTGGTTAATTCACTCTCCCCTGAGTCATACCAATCCCATGAGCCTTGTTACTCCTTCGACTCACTCGAAGAGTGCCCTAGTGTTCATCGCACTATGTTTGGGTCCATTTCTCAAACGAGTCAAAGTTGCCAAGTTTTGTGTCATGCCTCATAATGTTCAAGGGAAGTTTTTCATTTCATACCAACCATGTACAATATTAATATTTTCCATTCCTATGTTAGTCCATATTCATTTAATCCACCATCTCATGTCATTTTCCTATGATAGTTTCGTGTCGATGATGGGGGATACATCAAGGCCCTCCTTCAATGAGTCTTTTCATGTCGACTTTATCACATTATCTAGGAACTAGACTTAGGAACACAATAGTACCTTGGAACCTGCATTCCTCAATGGCATGCATCTTCACTTTTGACAATGGGTTTACATCAATGACCTCCGATTGATTGATTCCAGGGATGCTCAACTTTATCTCATTATTCACGTTTGTTGGAATGTACTATAGATACCTTGGTATTCATTGACATCAATGGTGATTTAACTCACAATTGTTAATAGTATACATCAATGACTGGTAATCAAGCAGTTTCTACCATGTTCAACATTAAATCATTTATTCATATGGATATAATTGTATTGTTTTGAGATCGGGAGGAAGACCATGGGTTGATTACTCACCTTGTTCCATGCTTTTCCCAGGTTGCAATGGAGATCATTTGACTAATATATATATACTATTACATAGATCCACTTTGTATTGGTTCGTGGCTATGTTCATGTCATATCATAGCTCCAATGTGTATTCTTTCATGGCTACAGTCAGGTCATGTCATGAAGGAATGGATCCACATTGTATCTTTGGTGGCCATCTCTGTAGTCGATATAATTATGGATCCGCATGTATTGGTTGACATAAATTATTTGATTCATTTATATTTTGAGCGTAGGTATTCCTTCCTCGGGAATGAAAAATATATTTATATTGCTTGATGATTTTTTGCAGCTTCTACTAGGTTCTCTGACTAGATCACCCTTGCATTGAAGAATCTATAAATTGTTTCGGCCATCAATTTCCTCTTCTAAATTCACACTTTGGGTGGAAATCTGTTACACATCGAATTTCTACACTTCGATAATGTGTCGCATGTGGTGCAAACATCACATTCTAAGTGTTGCATGTGGTGCAAACTTCACATCCTAAGTGTCACAAGTGTTGTAAGTATCACACTCAAATTGTCACAAATGTTTTAAGTGTCATAATGTGCCTAATACACTTTTGGAAAGTGTCACAACTCAATAAACATAATAAAAATACTTGTCACAACCCCTAAATCATGTTGGAAGGGAAAGCCCCATCATTTGGTAGTCGAAACATAATTTTTCACCTGGGATTTTG
Organism: Picea engelmannii; assembly: GCA_009831015.1. Classification (NCBI taxonomy): domain Eukaryota; kingdom Viridiplantae; phylum Streptophyta; class Pinopsida; order Pinales; family Pinaceae; genus Picea; species Picea engelmannii. Next base: position 1,535,006 of record ML780488.1, read on the forward strand.
ACCAGTTTGGGGCATTTAAGAAGACTGGTGCTCCCATTCTCATGCTTAGGGAGCGTCAGTGCTCCCTATTCCATGCTAAGGTGGCACCATGGCACCCTGTTTTTATATTTAAGGGAGCGCCATTTTTGTTTGGAGGAAACCATGGTGCATCCCACCTTCTTCTAAGGGACAACTTTGAAAGGCTGGGGTTTGTTTGGCTCAAGTCCTACTCCATGGATCTATCTAAGGAAATAATCATAACCTATGGATCTATATCCTAAACAAATTCCAAAAATACTCAAGGTGGTTGAGCCTCTCAAAGGCTATAAATTGGAGGCATTTCCATGGTGAAAAAAGGAAGATAAATCAGTGAAGCATCATCATTTTGATCTTGATTAATTTGTGCAAGGGTTGGATGAGGATATCTTGGAGAGGTTGTTGCAGCATCAATCGTGGCCTATAAGTATCTTCTTATTGGTTCTCATTCAATTTATACTTGGCCTATTTCCTTCAATTTTATGTCTTGTTACATTTGTTTGTCTACTATTGCTCTAATATTCGTAGATAGACTTGTCTTATATAATCAAGTAGAGTAGAAGATATTTTTTCCCTTTTTTGTCCATTACAGATCTCAGTTTGTGCCAGGGAGTTTGAAGATCAAGATCAGGGATTGGAAGGAGCAAGGAAAAACATCGAAGAAGGTACATCATATCCTTTCTCTCCTTGTCTATTCGATTATTTTAGAAGAATTTAAAGGGATGTTAGTGTCCACTAGTTGTAGTCTTTCTGTCTTGGTATAGGGGTCTAACAATCCAAGGGAAGTTTCACCTATATGTAGGGGGGACATTCTATAACAATATATGTGGGGTATAGTGATACCTCAAAGGTTTACAAGATCTTCATTCCAGCATAGTGGAATACAATTGTGAGCAAAGATGTTAAGTTAGAGGAGAACTTGGCATCTAGGATATATTAGGAGTCATCAATAGTGATAGATGATGAGGAGTAGTAGGATTCAAAGGATGAGCATCAATCAATAGTTCAAAATTTAGGTAGTGAGGAGTATTTATCCCCTTCTAGTTCTTTCAAGAAACCCATATGGCTATTATAGACATTGAAGGATATTGGTGATGCTCCTATGAGTGCGGTCAGAGAGCGCAAGCCTATGAAGAAGTTTTCAAACTATATGGAGCTTATGAGTAGCATAATTGATGCCAAGCCTTCGAATTTTGAAGAAGCAAAAGATCATCAAGTATGATGGGATACCATGGTAGAGGAGTACACCTCTATCATGAGGAATGATGTTTGGGACATAGTGTCAAGACCAAAGGGGAATCCAGTTATGATTTCCACATGGCTCTACAAGATCAAGCATGTTGCAGATGGTAGCATCATGAAATTCAAAGAAAGGTTTGTGGCGAGAGGTTTATCCTAGAAAGAGGGAGTGGACTATGGGGCGACATTTTCTCCATTTGCCAAGTATGTTTCTATTTGAGCTGTTATTTCTATTGCTTTAGTTATGAGTTGGAGGATACATAAAATGGATTTGAAAACAACTTTCCTCAATGGGATCACTGAGGAGGAAGTATACATAGATAAACCTTAGGGATTTGAGGTACATGGGAGGGTGTTGGATAGGTAGTTCAGAGAACTAAGTTTTGAAGGAGCACACAAAAGCGGGAAGGACAATAGTTAGGCATGAAAAAGAATATTGGTGCACAAAAGCAGGTATAATAGTATTCGGGAATGTAAACATAGCATGCAGGCGCAAATGCAAGAAAATCACACCCGAACAATGAGTTTTCATGAGTTTTCATAGGTTTTGGGGCTATGCAAGTAGGGTTTTGAGCCCTAAATTCTATGTATAAATTGTAATGGGTCCAAAAGAATAGGTTGTGGAACGAATAGGGGGATGAAGGTTGATTTGTAATAGGATGAGGTTGAGAGAGTAGACTGAGAATGATAGAGAGTGTATGCATAAAGGTTTAGGGAGGGTTTTCAAAGAGAGGCTTTCACTGCAAAGCGACTAGGAAATATGGGGACATATATCATGATGTATCTATTGTAAGCATAATGCATAAGCTTGAAAATATTACACAAATAATAATAAAGAAGATAGCCATTGTGGACGTAGCCCAATATTTGGGTGAACCGCAGTAAATTCTATGTTTGAATGTATTTTTATGCGATTGTTCATGAATTTTCTATCTATGCATAACTAGATCTAGATCTATTTATTAGATGATTGATGCACAATAATATGAAAGTTATCGTGAATAGTTTATGTTGCAATCTATGTCATAATGGTGTTGCATAATTAAAGTTTACTAATTAATCAAGGGAAAAGGGATAAAGAATATGGCACATAAGGTAGATAAGTAGGAATGAATATGATGATAGCATCCCATCCTCTCCTTCCTGTAGAAACTTCTTTCTTTCAACCCCAATAGATGCCTCGGGTGAGACTTCACTTGTATGCAGGTGATGATGAAAGGGTCGATGCCTAAAGGTTTTTTCAATAGAATAAATTGAACCTAGGGTCTTACAACTGTGTGCCAACAAATTGTTCTTTTGTTGGGACCCAGAATTTGTGATTGGGGGAATGTTTTGGGGGTTGACTAAGAAAGATATCATCGACTGGATAGAAAGGAAGGAACAAGAGTTGAAATAGAATAGAAACCATCGAATGAACGATGAGAAATATATGCAAAGGTATATGTACAAAGAGTTGCATGAGATTTTATTTGGTGCATTTCCGATTATATTAATTCAGTGGTTAGAAATATTAGTGGAGAATAATGGAATGTATCAAATTGTATTGTCAAAGAATTAGACCCATGTGTTGGTAAGAAAATTGAACTCTATAAGTAACAAGACTTCTCACTCCATTGATTTCTAGTTGAACAATATATTGGGAGGTTATATTACATAATTTGCAGTCGATTGTGCCCATTCATATTGTGTTGCAGAAAGGGATTTATTAAAGGGTAAGCATGGAAGGTTTATGAAAGGATTGGGTACCTGGATAAATATTTTGTTGTGCGACAAGTGTGTGATGATGATGGATTATAATTTCTAAGGGGCTTCATGCACATAGGGGAACTGGGGGATGACTAGAGGATATTCTGAAGGTAGGAAAGAATGAAAGAAGAAATGAAGAAGGAAGTGAGGGAATGAGGATGCAGAGAAATGAAGAAGGTGTATCAGAAGAGGAATATGAGTTTGGAGTATTGTGCAGTGGAAGAAGGTACAAGAGGTTGAATACTGAGGTTTATAAAGGAGAGTCACATAGTGAGTTTGAGAGGAGGGAACCCTGCGGAATAGTCCAAATCATAAAAATACTACACCTAGAAGGAGAGGAAGAGAATCATTAGTTCAATCCTATAATATAAGAGTTGTTAAGTCCTACTCAGTCTAGATCCTGTGTCAATTTGATGACCCTGTGTGTGTCACCTAGATCGAGAATAACATTTAAGGATTTGTCAAAAGAAATTATAGTTAGAAGAGGAATACAAAGTAGTAGTAGATAGAGCAGTGGAAGAAATGTGTCGATTCAAAGTCAACCAACATTGGAGAGGGGAGGTACTACAAAAAACAACATGGAAGGGTTAGACAACACATTGACACTGTCTGAGTTCCATGGAGTTAGGTCGGAGGACCCAAAACAACATCTATTTGTATGTGAGACAATTTGGGCTGCAAAGAATGTCCAATATGAGGTCGTAAATATTGCATAGTTGGAAACAAAATTTAGAGGCCACAAATTAGTCTGGTATATGAAATTGCAGAGTACGACACCTACATGACAAGCAAGGAATTTAGAAGAAATTAGTCAAGCATTGTTGAAAGATTTCAAGAAGATAAAATCTAAGTCGTAGTACATCACATAATTGAAGGAAATTAAACAAATACAGATTGAGTCAGTTTGGGACTATGATCAATGATTTAGTGATTTGATGGGTAGATTGACATTTCAAATTACTGATCAACAACACTAATAATGGTTTATTTTAGGACGACTACCACACATTCACAAGCCGTTGATTCAACAGAAGGTTGTGTGGCTTCCTGAATCTTTGGATATTTCAATGAAACTGGAAGCATCTACTCTAGGACATAGTGGGGGGATGACACAAGTCAATACACAGTTAGTTTCATTGACAATTCAATTGGAAGAGCTTACAAAAGGTATGGAGAAGTGGGATAAAATCCAGTGTCCCAAGTGTAGGACTAAGGGTCACCATAAGGATGAATTCCCCTCTTTTGTGCGGTATTTGGCGACTGGAGCACTGAATCCACTACTAGGAGGGGAATGCTATGAAATATGTAAGAAAGGGGGACATCATCCAACTGACTTTCCATTACTACATAAATACCAATGTACACCAAGGAATCTATTTTGTAACTTTTGCAAGTTAGTTGGGAACGAAGAGAAGGATTTTCTCGCATTCAATTTGATGAGAGAGTGCAATTTAGATATGTATAAGAGTCGGGAGGAGAAAGATGCAACATAAGGAGGTGGTACACATTATAACAATCAAAGAGGATTTAATCTAGGAAACCGAGGAGGATTTGGTAGTGGTAGAGGTAGAGGAAATGTTTGTGGAGGAGGTAGAGGACCAATAATATGTTACAATTGTAATCAATCGGGACACTTATCTCATGACTACCTGAATCCTTGTAAAACCTGCACATATTGTAGAGCACTAGATCATCAGATAGAAGACTATCCTCAACTAATTGCGGAGTGGAACGAAAGAGGGAATTAGAACCAAAACCAAAATTATAACATACAAAAGATATCAGCTGAGAAACACAATGAAGGACCTAGGATAATAGTTGTTAGGCATGGAGTAGCTAGAACAGGGGCTGATGTGACGAATGGAGGGAGGCAGGTTGAGAAATGGGTGAGGAAATATACAAGTCCTATGCCGACATTTGACCCTAAAAAAGAAAAAGAGATGTATCAAAGGAAAAGAAAAGAGATACTAGGACCTAACTGGGTAGCATCAAAATCATATGTGCCTCCTATGGTTGACATTCCTTTGAGCTGTGATCATATTATACCAGAAATTTTGATTGAGAAGGTATGTACTCTAAGAGAGTTTCTGAGAAGCAATGTAGAATTGATGAAAGATGAAACTCTGTTAAATGCATTATGTGAAATGATTGATCATTGTGCACAAGAAAGGGGAATTCTTTCCACATAGAGGTTGGTGAATCAAGTATTGTGTTAAAATAATACTAATGGAGAGTTCAAATTAACTGGGAAGATTGGAGAATATGATGTGGAAAATGTCATTTTAGAATTGGGTTCTGATGTAAATGTGTTACCAAAGAAACATGGGAAATGGTTGGAAAACCCAAATAAATTTGGTCTCCCATTCTGTTAAGGTTGGAAAACCAATACAAGATAGTACCAATTGGTTGATTGACATGGATACCTATGAATATAGATGAGGTGCGCAATGTAGCAAATTTCAAAGTCATTGAGATTGTGGATGATAATCAACCATATCCAGCACTAACGGGGTTAGGATGGGCCTTTAAAAACTAGGAAATTATTAATCTGAAGAGGAAGGAAATGATATTTGAGGTAGGAAACTTGAAGGCTACTACACCTTTGGATCTGATAGAAGGAAAGAGGCATATCAAACCATCTAGAGGGAACAAAATTGAAAAATTGTATAATATGACTGCACGAATGGATTACTATGCTAACCCTACTACATATGACATGATAAGTTGGAGAAGCATTAGCTCATGTGCATCATATTTAGAGGAAGGTCTGGAACATTGGAAGCAGAGGATGTATAAGTATCAACTAGATGGTCTGCATGCATAACTCGATCATTGTGATGGATCAGAATAGAGTTATGTGATCCACCCAAGTATGATGGATTGACTAATATAATCTCTTTTGTAAAGGCATTTGAGTTGCATACACCTGAACAACAAATATTGTTGGCATTAGATGTTGTCTTGAAGGCCACTCTAGCCAGATGGTGGGCTACACATAAAAAAGGAATGGAATAGGTATCTCAAACATTAGGAAAAACTTTGTCACAGGTGCCAACTGTAACTAACAGCCTACAAGCCCTCATTCCCCACATGCTTGTCCCACCCTAGGAAGTGTGCCCCTTCACTGCTCAACAATCCCTCAGCTACCCCACTTCCTTTCTAGGGATTCAACAACAAGCCAGAGAGGAAGCCTCAGAGACCTGTAGCTGTAGTTTGGCACACTCATAAAATAACTTCCCAACAATTCTCTCACCTAGAGATAATTTCTCACAGGCTTGACAAAACACCTCTTCAATATCCCACGGGCCTGATAACCCGCTTCTTCAGTCTAACTCCTAAGCTAACTAGGTATAGGTACATGTATAGGTACAGGTACATGTACATATAAAAGTACAAGTACAATTATAGGAAGGTGCGAAGGACAATTGAATGAGTGAGTGAATGATGATGGAGTGATTGGAAAATGAACTATGTCCAAACTATATGTATGTGTGTTCCCAACTTGACACTTGTCATGTTGAGAACTACTTTGGCCCACTTGTCCCCATCCTTAGATCTTAGGATAAAATAATCATCCATACTTTATACTTTAAGGAATATAAATATAATATTCATTTTTGACTTAAGCTCCCTAGCTTATCCCCTTATCCTTAAATTTTATCCCTTTTTCCCTAACTAGTGGATTTTATCCCCCCATACTCTTTTACATGGTTGGTCTGCCACAGTGATGTGTTTTTCATTAATATTTGCATGTGATTACATTTACATTACAAGAATACTATCCTTTATGCATCCCAACTCACCAGCCTCAAAACACAACATATACACAAAGGCTCTCTGGCCTCAAAATCATGCACACTTAAGTCTACTATGCACAGTATCCTGGAATGTGCACACTTCATCATTTTAGTGTGCAGTATAGGTGCGCACTATACCATGGAAGGTGCATGATAAATGATATCAAATAAATCACCAGCTTATATACAAATGTACATTTATATTTACAGTTGGGGTTTGGCCTAGGGGTATTACATTCCCCTCCCCCTTATTTATGCACTATCCTCAGTGCAATATATACACATATACAACCAAAATTTCAAAAATCCTCGAAATGATGCAGGTATTCTTCCCGCATAGCATCCTCATGCTTCCAATTTGCATCTTCAGGATCGTACCAGGTCCATTGGACCTTTACTAGCTCTATGGATCGATTCTAGAGCTTCTTGATCTTTTGGTCCAATATGCTCACCGGATGCACTTGAAAGGCGCCTTGTTTCTCCACCTGAATCACATTCCAATCAATGACATGATTAGCATAAGGTATACATTTGTTTAGCAATGATACATGGAATGCATTATGAATAGACATTGATGGCATCAACGAAAGCATATATGTTACAGGCCCAATCCTCTATAGGATTTCAAATGGCCCACAATAACAAGTTGCCAAATTTGAACAATTTCAAAACTTCAGGGAACTTTTGTAGGCCTTTACTTTCAAGAATACATGGTTACCCACTTTGAATTCCCTGTGAGTTCTTCCCTTATCAACATAGTTTTTCTTCCTATCTTGAGCAACCTTTAAATTATTTTTTATTTTCAACATTTTCTCTTCCATTTCCCTGAGTAATTATGGCCCAACCACTACTCTATCTGCTAGCTTGTCCCAGCTTACCGGTGTGTTGCACCTTCTTCCATAAAGTGCCTCAAATGGGCTCATCTTCAGAGATGCTTGGTACCCATTGTTATAAGAAAACTCTACTAAGTGTAGGTAGTCTTCCATTTTGATGGTTTATCCATAAAATACATCCTCAACATATCCTCAATCACTTGATTCACCGTCTCTATTTGTCCATCTGATTATGGATGATAAGTTATGCTAAAATTCAAATTTGTTCCAAATACCTTAAATAATCCTTTCCAAAAATTTGATGTAAATTTTGGATCTCTGTTAAACACAATTGTCTTGGGTATACCATGTAGTAGAACATTTTCTCTCATACAAATATCAACAATGTTGGATGCCTTGTGAGTGAGATTTATTGGAATAAAATGGGAATATTTAGTAAAATTATCCACCACTACCATGATAGAATAATGCTACTTGTTTGTTCTGGGAACTTTGGTGATGAAATCCATTGTTACAACTTCCCATTTCCATTCAAGGATGGGTAATGGTTGTAGAAAACTAGTTGGGTGTCTATGCTCAGCCTTGACTTTTTGACACTCCAAACATTTGGCAATAAAATCAACATCTTATTTCTTCATGCCTGGCCAATAATATTGTCTCTTGACAACTGCAATAGTTTTTTAATAACTTGGGTGTCCAGTATAAGTTACATTATGCATTTATCTCAATATCATATTTTTCAATTCCTGGGAATTTGGTACATAAATTCTTCCCCTCTATATGAGAATTTCATCATTTTCTAGCTTATAGTCTTCAATTTTCTACTGCAAAATACTTTGCTGTAATTTTGTTATTATTTCCATGTATTGCAAATATGATTTTGCAGCCTCTATGATTTTGTCTTTCAAATCTGATTGGTACATTCTAATGGTTGTAACATGCAACTCATGCACCCTTCTACTAAGAGCATCAACCACCTTGTTCTCTTTCCTTTTGATATGCTTTATATCAAAGTCATATTCACTGAGAAATTCTAACCACCTGATTTTCCTAGCATTTAGAGTTGGTTTTCCAAATAAATATTTCAGACCACTATGGATTTTCCTCAACTCAAGCATTTTCCCCATGAGGTAGTGCCTCCACAACTTCAAGGCATGCACTATGTCTTCCAACTCAAAATCATGAGTAGGATAGTTCATTTCATTCTCCTTCAACTTCCTTGATTCATAGCATACAGCATACCCATTTTGAATGAGGACTCCACCAAGGCCTTCTTTACATGCTTCAGTGCATACAATGAAGTCTTCATTTGGATGAGCAATACTTATCATTGGAGCACTTGTTAAGAAATGTTTCAAGTGTTGGAAACTCTTTTCATAATCTAGTGTCCACTGAAACTTCACACCCTTCTTTTGCAAAGAAGTGATTGGGTGTGCAATCTTTGAGAATCCTTGAATAAATCTCTTATAGTATCTTGCAAGGCCCATGAATGATCTGATATCTGTCACATTATTTGGCACCGACCACCCTCTAATGGCATCTGTCTTCTTAGGATCCAATTCTATCCCTTCCTCTGAAATGATAAGTCCCAAATAATGAATTTTCTTCTGATAAGATGAGCACTTTCTCTATTTGACATACAATTGATGCTCCCTTAATACATGTAATACCATCCTCAAGTTTTTTTCATGATATTCCTTCGACTTAGAATATATAATAATGTCATCTAAAAATACAATGATAAAATTATCTAAATATTTTCTAAAAATACCATTTATTAAACACAAAGACATCTGGTGCATTTGATAACCCAAATGGAACCATTGTGAACTCATAATGACCATACCTTGTTCCGAAAGAAGTCTTTTTGATGTCTTCTTATTTAATTCTTACTTGATGATAACTTGACCTGACATCAATCTTGGAGAATATTTTTTCATCTTTCACTTGATCAAAGAGGCCATCGATCCTTGGCAAAGGATACTTATTCTTGACAGTTACTTTGTTCAACTGCCTAAAGTCAATGTGATGCAGCCCCCCCTTCCCTCCTGGGGATTCTGCGACCTCCCGGTCAAGGATGTTCAAACACCTTGAGCTGAATTAGCTCTTCGGGCCTCCAATAGACCCTGAACAAATAACACACAGGTCACTTTGATGTCACCTACAGGTTCAAACTACCCACAACTCTTCTCTCTGGCACTTTTCGCAACACCGAAATGAGAGTGCCAGCCTCGTGCTAGAATCTTATCCAATATGACCATGGGCTTTGACCGTGGGCTGGCCCTCTTCATAAATTCGGGCCTTGGCAATATTGTAACCTCCTCCCTTGTTTATTTCTGAAACGCTTTCTACCAAAATAAGTGGATCTTTCTCATGTGTCCTCCTAGATATGACGGTCTAGCTCTAATTCAGCCTTTGTGACTTCATGAAGATTTCTCTCACTGCATACAATTCCTCCCAAAATCCTTAATCCATTGTCATGTATCTCCTCGCACCCAAAGGTTAGTATCACCTCGTGACTTCATGACTTCGGCGACCCTTCTTCTTACAACACTTCTACACCCTCGAACCATGAAGTGTCGACAGGCTTCTACGGCTAAACTTCATGCAGTTCTCCCAGATCTAATGGTCTAGAATGATTCCACTCCCTCCTAGACAGACCTTGCTCATTGATTTGGAGAATCTTCAATAGGTTCCACTCTATTGAAGGTTTCTCGTCGCTCTCCCTCCTGATCTTTTTATTCCTTTGAACCTTTTTCTCCTTAGATAATTTCTCTTCGATACTTCATCGAAACTTACCTTGTGCACACCTTGCAATAGGTTTTTCTTCCACCACTTAGCTTCTTGTGGGCGACTACGCACACCTTGTGACAGCTCTTTGCACTACTCTGCAACAACAATTGAGCTACTCCTCTTGAGATTGTGAGTCAAAAGACTCTTTCATGCACTCCTTGTGGACAATCATGCACTCTCTGCATACAAATCTCCAAGATATCTCCCTTGGATTTGTTCCTCCTCAACACCCTGAATTTCTTAGAATGACTCCTTCGATACTTAAGTAAGTATCGACTCTACGCACACCTTGTGAAAAAATTCCTTCAACTATCCTTGTTGAACTTATGGGTCAAAACAAACTTTGTAAATGCACACCTTGTGGATACTTATGCACTCCTTGCATACAAAAGTTTCATTTTACCTCTTCTGAGATTTTCAATCTAAACGGACTCTGTTAATGCACACCTTGCGGACACTTGTGCACTCCTTGCATACAAAAGTTTCACGTTACCTCTTTTGATATTTTCAGTCTAAATAGACTCTGTCAATGAAAACCTTGTGGACACTTATTCACTCCTTGCACAGGCTCGTAGAAGAAAGACAATTGAAACTTATCTACTATCTCACAGATTCATACATTGAGGCATGTAAATGCTTTCATAACATAAAACAAGAAATAACAGAGAATTAAAATTAAAAGAAAGCCTACCATTCATTCGTTTAGATAGACACAACAACACTCAACATTTGGAATAATACTGCTATATTATATTAGTTCAACTATTATATACATAGGTTCATAGATTTCTCTTCAACAACTCTACAACTCTCAACTACAATGATCTTCAACAATAATCTATATTTTCACAACGACCTCATTTGGGCAACAACACATTTATTTATACAACACGAGCTCGTTGAGCTTTCCCTCCAAGCTACCTTAGTGTTATCCTATCGAAATAAAATCATCCAACTACTAAGGATTTATTACAATAAATGTTTGTGACAAACAGATAAGATCAAACACATCGAATCTGTACTGCATGCAGCTTCATTAAAATAAAATACATCTTCCAATGATCTCAAGTGATCTTCCAGCTCCAAAACATTAAATATGGTCTTAAATTACAATCTTTTCAAGATATATGCGTGATACTCCTCCTTAAATTCAAAAATAATTTCTTCAAAATGTGCACTAGTGCGATGAGTTGTCCTCCACTCACACTTTGTTGGAGATGCTCCTACATCATACTCCTTTGGCTAAAATATTCATGGACTCATGTCCATGAGCTCCTTCACTGACTTTGCATGATTATGGATATCCACTTCATTTACCCAAATGGAATATTCTATCGAGTGGCCTTTCCACTTTACCAAATATTCAAAATAAATCCTTCTCTTGGTCTTCTTACCAATCCTCTGATCTATGATCTTCTCCACCTATGGCCTTTCTACTACAGGCGTCTTCTACTCCCACTAGATCACTTTTTTATATTCTAATCCTTTGTCATCTCCCCTGTAAGGATACATGCCTGAAATGTTGAATATGAGCGATATACCCACATCTTCTGGAAGCTCTATCTCATAAGCATTTTCATCAAATTTCCTTAGGATCCTACATCATCCTATCTTCTTCATCTTTAATTTGTTATATGTTCCCCTTGGGAACCTATCCCTCCTAAGATGTTCTAGAACTTGATATCCAAATTCAAATTGAAGTTTTCTCCTATGCTGATCAACTCTGCATTGATATTCTTTTCTTTTGTTCTGCAACTGCTCCTTGATCTGATTATGAAACTTCTGCATTTCTGAAGCGAAGTCTTCTGCTCTGGCACTTCTAAATTAATTATTCTCTGGATCTCTCATTTCTGATACTCTTCTTGGATTCATCTGATACACTATCTGAAATGGACTCTTTCATGTACTTCTGTTTACTGATTCATTGTATGCAAACTCTACTTGTGATAGAATTCGATCCCACTAACCATGGTGTTCAGTGACCAAACTCTTCAACAAATTTCCTAAAATATGATTCACCACCTTAGTCTGTCCATTCCTTTGAGGGTGATATGATGAACTAAAAGAAATTTTTGTCCCCAACTTCTTCCACAATGTCCTCCAAAAATGACTAACAAATTTAGTGTCTCTATCTGAGACAATACTCTTAGGAAACCCATGAAGTCTCACAACCTCTTTGAAAAAAAAATTGAAATGCATGTTTCATCATTAGTCTTTTGGCATGGGATAAGGTGTTCCATATTTGAGAATCTATCAACTACCACAAATATGGAATCACTTCCTCTTTGTGTCCTTAGCAATCCCAACACAAACACCATGCTTATTACATCCCAAGGTCTTTCTGGAATAGGCAATGGTTGATACAATCCAGTGTTTTGTCTCTTCCCCTTGGCATACTAGAAAATATTACATTTGTTTACAAACCTTTTCACCTCTACTCTCATACCTAGACAATAGTATGAACTATTCAGCTGTGAAAACAACTTTTCGTGGCCAAAATGTCCTGCTAGACCTCCACTATGTTTTTCCTTCAACATATTTTCTCTCTTCGAGCATTTTGGTATGCAGAACTAGAAACCTTTAAACAACAATCCATCTTGAACCTGATACTTTTTCCACTGGCTTCGGTCTCTAATCATATTATTTTCACATGCTTCATATGCTTCTTTAAAATCTAGATCATCACAATACATCTCCTTAAGGTGTTTGAACCCTAAGGTTTTTACTTGAAATTCCTGCAGAATCAAACATCTCATGCTCAACGCATTAACAACTTTGTTAGAATTACCAGAAATATGTTTAATGACAAAAGTTAAATTTTTCATAAACTCTATCCACTTGACATGTGTCTAGTTTAACTTCTCTTGTCTGGTTATGAATTACAAAGCTTGATTATTGCTATACAAAACAAGCTCATTTGGAACAAGGTAGTGCCTCCATTTCTTCAAGGCTTGAGTTATTTCATAAAATTATTTATCATATGTGGATTAATTTCTCTTAGTTTCATCCAGCTTCTCACTGAAATATGCAACAAGCCTATTATCTTGGCTCAAGACTGCTCCAACTGCAACTCCACTAGAATCACATATTACTTGAAATGTATTCCCAAAATATGGCAAGACCATAATTGGTTGTTTTGTTATCTTCTCCTTCATTATATTGAATATTTTCTCAGCTTCTTTTGTCCATTTAAAATACTTGTGTTTCTTCTTCACCGTATCCATTATCGGTGTACAAATTTCACTGAAATTTCTAATGAACTTTCTATAGAAACTTGCTAATCCATGGAATCTTATCACCTCGAATATGCTTCTTGGTGATGGACATTCTTTGATTGCTCTTACCTTCTCTATATCCATCTTCAATTCATTCGAAGAGATCACAAAACCCAAGTAAATGAGTTATGTCTTCATAAAAGAGGATTTCTTTAAATTTATCAACAACTTCTCCCACTGCAATCTCCTCATAACTAATGCTAGGTGTCTCAAATGCTCTTCTTCAGTTTTACTGAAGACTAGTATATCATCCAGATATACAATCACAAACTTACCAATGAAATCTTTCAATACCTCATTCATCAACCTCATAAAAGTACTTGGCGCATTTTTTAAGACAAATGGCATAACAAGCCATTCATACAACCCTTTGTTTGTCTCGAAGGTTGTTTTCCACTAATCACCTTCTCTCATTCTTATCTGATGATATCCACTTTTCAAATCTATCTTTGAGAAATAATTTTCTCCACTTAAACAATCCATTAAGTCATCCATCCTTGGTAAAGGAAATCTATACTTGATGGTGATCTTGTTTATGGCTCTTGAGTCTATATACATTCTCCATCCTCCATCCTTCTTTGAACTTAACACAGTTGGTAATGCACATGGAATCAAGCTTTATCTGACTAACCCTTTGTCCATCAAATCCTGGACTTTTCTCTTCACCTCCTCATTCTCTTGAGATGTCAATATGTATGCTGGGTTGTTCGGCAATCTTGCTCTTGGTATTAGAACAATGTGATGGCTAATACTCTTGATAGGTGGCAGTGAGCTTGGCAACTCATCCACCACTATGTCAACAAAATTATTGAACAACTCCTATATTTCTTCAGGAAAATCATCCATAGAAGTACTTGTAATGATAACCCTTGATTTGCTCACCACAAAAAACTGCATCTCCTATAATTTCCTAACTTCACTCAGAAGTTCTTTCCCACTCATGAGAAGTATACTTGTGTTGGATTCCTCTTTCACTTTCTTTTCCTCAATTGGTAGCAACATGTGTGTCCTACCATTCTTCTCCAAAGTATAAGTATTTTGTCTCCCATCATGAATGACATTCATGTCATACTACCATGGTCTTCCCAACAAAACATTACATACATCCATGGGAATCACATCACACAAAATCTCATCTCTATATCCTCCTATATTAAATTCAACAAGGCATTGTTTAGTTACTGTTACCTGATGTCCTTTCTGAAACCATGAGACCTTTTACGATGTCGGATGTGCATTTGTATCTAGCTCCAATTTCTCCACCATATCTATGGATACTAAGTTATCAATGCTCCCACTGTCAATTATCACCTTGCAAACTCTATCTTTAGTCTTGCAAGTAGTCCTGAACAAACTATTCCTCTGCACTAGTTTTTCAACCTCTGGCTCTGGCTTCAAGATAACCTTCTTCATCATCAAAGATCTCCCATTTTCTACACCTTTTGCTTCAATATTTTGTTTCTGCGCTTCCAAAATGTGATCTTTGTCTCCTCCTTCTTTCTTTCTCTCAGGGCATTCCCAAGACATGTGTCATGTCTTTCCATAGGCATAACACTTCACTTCACCTCCTCTGCCTCTTCATCTTCCTCAAGGAAAAGATTTTCTACCACTAGGTTTTCTCCCTCGGGAACTTCCTCCTCTTTCCAATTGACTATGTGGTTTCTCATTCTCAACCTTTGGCTTTTCTTCCTTATCATGGGCAATTCCTTTGCCTATGTTTAGACTTCTTCCTCTGCTTCACTGACTCTTCTTTCTGGCCAACTTCTCCTCTTCCTTCAGTGCAATCTGAAAATAATCCTCCACTATTCTTATTTTCATCATATTGATTTCGTCCTGGATTTCATACCTTAGGCTGTTTATATATCTAGAAATTTTTTCATCATCTTTCTGTCTTTGTACGGCCCTAATGTTCAGTTTGTAAAACTCCTTTGTGTACTCTTTCACAGTCATTCCCTTCTACCTCAGGTTCTATAACTTCCTAAACAAATTTATCTAGTAATCCTTGGGTATGAATTTATCTTTTAGCTTGGCTACCATTATATCCCAACTCTTGATATTTTTCTTACCTTTGCATCTTCTGTCAGCTTGTAGTTTGTCCCACCACAGTGTTGCATGTCCTTTTAATCTGGTGATAGCATGTTTCACCTTCTTCTCCTCGTCGACGTCTTCATAGTTGAAGTACTTGTCCATTGACCCTATCCAATCTAACAATTATTCAACATCCGAATTTGCTTCATACATTGGGATGTCTATCTTTTCTCTAGCTCCCAACTTGACAACCTCTTTTAGAAAGCACTCCTCTACAACATCCTCTACTACATCTTCTTCAACTTCTACTTCTTCATTATGTTAGGGTCCTAACCCGCACATAGGTAGAACAATATATTCAGATGTAATAAAGGTCAATATTAATAAGGCCTTTCAATAAAATAGAATAAGGCGGATGTAAGAAGACCTAATAGAATCTTCCGCTTCTAGAAGGATCTTCCTCTAGATGCTTATTTTTAGTATAAATAGGAGTTGAGGGTATGAGAACCCTATCTTGGATATTATTTTAATGGAGCTCTGCTAAACTAGAGGTTTCCCCCTCGAAGAGGCCCGTGAACATTGCTTTCAGATTCAAAGTGATATTTCTATTGTTATTCTTATATCATTTCAATGTTATTATGGTTAATGTTTTGGTTATATTGTTGATATTCTACCATTACTAGAAATGTATTTTTGTTCTGCATGCATTCTATATCTGGTATATTACAAGTGGTATCAGAGCACTTTCCTCGACAGAAAGTGTGGGTTAAATTTTTTTCAGGGTAGAGACGTATTCTGGCGTCTTTAAGCCATAGAGATCTGTCGTTACACACATAAACCCACAGTTGAGGGATTCATACATGCAGGAAATACAAGTGGTACTTAAGCGCACATTTGTTGGCCACCTTTGTAACCCTTGTTGGTACCCCTTCGAGTGGTAGCACATCATACAACACCTATGTACGAATCGACCTAGATTACCTGAAGCCATTCTTAGATAAACCGATCGGTTGCTTGATTGCTATAGTGTCACTGAGAACATCACTCGGGAAGATACTCTCTAGTACCTGGGTAGTCGGGTACTACATCTAAGGGTACGGTCTATCCTCCTTAGTTAGTTCCCTAAGATATTGGGCCGAGTACTACTGTTTGACCCTGCATGTATATCAGAGAGCTATAGCATAGGGAAAACCCTTGTCTGTAGAACCCTTGAATACCTAACCCTTGGGTACATAAACATAAACAAATTAAAACAGACAAGATCTATTGCCGTGCAATTGTGTTCGGGTTGCCAAGTAAATACACATTTCTTTCTGGTTAAGCATTTGGGCATTTCCTCTCTGCAATATTCTTCAGACCAGGCATATAAAAAAAAGAGGAGTCTGGAAATTTTTTCGCCATTATTTTAGCCCCATTCCATTGGATTCATCTCTTCTCCCTTATCACATTCCTCCATATCATTTTTTTAGAAAAAATAATTTTACCTTGCCCACCCCTTTTCAGTTCCCCCATTCTCATGGCCCATACTCGTAGCCAAGACTTGGAAGCTCGCTTCAACACCTTGCAGTCTAGTCTCATTGAGACCCAACAAGAAGTGAAACAACTCAGTGTCAATGTCACTGCCATCAATAAAACCATGCAGTCCTTAATGGGTGAAATCAAACAAGACCTCACCACCCAGCTTGAATCAGTATTTTCAGCACTCTGCACCAAACTGCATATCCCTACAGATAACCCTTCCTCTTCCTCACCCACACATACTGAAGGTGACCATTCATCTCATTCCCATACCTTGCAGAACCATCACTTTCAACATGACCTATGCCTTCCATGGGTGGATGTGACCAAATTTGATGGCTCAGACCCCACTGGTTGGGTAACCCAAATGGAACATTACTTCTCTTTATACAACATTACAGATGACTTGGCCAAACTCCGGTATGGTGTTCTCGATCTAGATCAAGAATGTTGGCAATGGTGACAATGGAGAAAAAATTATTGTCAAGGGTATATTGCTTGGACACAATTTATGGTAGAGCTTTATGAACGCTTTGACACTGACACCAACCATTTGGGCCATTTGACAAAGCTAAAAAAATTAGGAATAGTGGAAGACTTTATAGATGCCATTGAGTGCCTGGCTTTTAGAACAGAGGGAATGTATGATGCCTTTTTCCGAGAGTGTTTTATCAACGGCCTCAAGGATGAAATTTGGGCCCATGTCCTCATGGCTTGGCCTGAGAGTTGGGTGGAAGCTACCAAAAGTGATAAATAAGCACAACAGGTTGTATCTTCTCAAAACCGCAAACCCTCCTTCATCCCTTTCCCTAAACCAGTAAATCCCACTACCCCCTCTGCTCCACTAAAGATCCAAAAATTGACCTGGGCTGAAATGGCTGAATGCCAACTCAAAGGCCTTTGTTATAACTATGATGACAAATATTTCCCAGGCCACAAGTGTAAATAACAAAAGCTTTTTATGGCCATCTCCGAGGATATTTCGGAAGAAGATGAAGAAACTCCCTCTATGTCTAAATCAATTGAATCCACTGACATAACTCCTCCCCCAGATCCTCCTAAAGTAGAACCAGTCATTTCCCTCAATGCTCTCATTGGCTTCTCTGCTCCCCTAACCCTTAAGCTAATCAGTTACATCAAGCATCAGAACGTCATCATTCTGGTTGATAGTGGAAGCACCCATAATTTTATTCATCACTGCATTTCCCAAGAAACTCATTGCTACATCCATGCCATCAATAATTTCCAAATCATGATTGCCAATGGTGGTTCCATGAAATGTGGAGGGCGTTGTGAAAATGTGTGTCTCCAAATTGGTGACTACCACATGAAATCCCATATGTTTTCTATCGACATGGGAGGTTATGACATTGTGCTAGGTGCAAACTAGCTAAGGACTTTGGGTCCCATTCTCATGGATTCTAAAGACTTAACCATACAATTTAACCAAGAGGGCCACCAATATAAGTTCCAAGGCATCACCGTAGGTTCACCTGAGATCATTAGTTCCCATCGCATGGAAAAGATGCTAAAAAAGGGTCATTCTGGTGTTATCACCCAACTCCATGCCATACAAGAAACAGAGACACCTTTTGTACCGCAATACCTCCAAGCCATCCTTTCTAAATATCAATTGGTATTTTCCACTCCCAAAGTCATCCCTCCTTCCAATGGTTTTCATGATCATTCCATTACCCTTGTACCAGGAAGCCTTCCTCCCAATATTTATCTGTATCGTCACCTATTTTCCCAAAAAAATGAAATTGAGGAAATGGTCCAGGAACTCCTTAATGAAGGCATTATCCGCCCTAGTACGATCCCCTATTCATCTCTTATGGTCATGGTCCTGAAGAAAGAAGGTTCTTGGAGAATGTGTCCTGACTTTCGTGCCCTCAACAAACTTACCATCAAATACAAATTCCCCATTCTTGTCATTGATGACCTCTTGGATGAATTGAGTGGCACCCAATTCTTCACTAAATTGGATCTTTGTTCAGGCTATCACCAAATATGCATGAAAGAGGCAGATATTCCTAAGACTGCCTTTAGAACTCATGAGGTCCACTATGAGTTTTTGGTCATGCCCTTTGGCTTGTGTAATGCCCCCTCCACCTTACAAAGCCTCATGAATCATGTATTTCGTCCTTTTCTCCGCCATTTTGTCTTAGTTTTTTTTTATGATATCCTCATCTATAGAAAAACTTGGATAGACCATCTTGCTCATGTGGATTGAGTTCTCCATCTACTCTCTCAGTACCAACTTTTCCTGAAATAGTCTAAATGTGCTTTTGGTGCCTCAGAAGTAGAATACTTGGGTCATCTAGTTGGAAAAGATGGCATCAGGGTGGATCCTAAAATGATTGAAGCTATGCAAGACTAGCCTCACCCAAAGACTCTTAAGAGCTTGCGTGGATTTCTAGGCTTAACAGGGTATTATAGAAAGTTTGTTAAGAATTATGGGAAGATTGCAACACCTCTCACTCCTCTCCTCAAAAAGAACTCTTCCACTTGGACTCAAGTTGTTGCTCAAGCTTTTCAAACCTTGAAGATGGCCATGTGCACCACTCCAGTCCTTGCCCTTCCCAATTTCACAAAGACTTTTGTGTTGGAATGTGATGCCTCAGGGAAAGGAATTGGTGTTTTCCTTATGCAAGAGGGTCGACCTTTGGCCTTTACCAGCAAGCAACTATCTGAAAGAAATTTGGGCAAATCCATCTATGAAAAGGAAATGTTGGCTATTCTGCATGTCGTGGATCTGTGGTGTCCTTATCTATTGGGGAAACTATTCCAAATTAAGATAGACCATCAAATCCTCAAGTGTTTTATGGAACAACGCATTTCCTCCCCAGAACAACAAAATGGGTGACTAAACTCTTTGGATATGATTATGAGATCATTTATAAGAAAGGAACAGACAATGTGGTTGCGGATGCACTTTCTCGAAAATATGAAGATGAAGGATCCCTTTTTTCTCTTTCATTCATAGTACTAGAGTGGCTCCAAGTCATTCACCAGGAATGGCTATGAGACCCCATTGTACCAGAGTGGCTCCAAGTCGTTCGCCAGGAATGGCTACAAGACCCCAAAAGTTCGTAGTTGATCCAGCAATTACAGTCCAATGCTCCAGCTTCCCCAGGGTACTCTTGGCTCCATGAGGAACTTTGATACAAAGTCCATCTGTATTTAAGTAAAGAATCAAAGCTTAAATCCATGGTACTATCTGAGCTTTATGCTACACCCACAGCAGGGCACTCCAAGTTCACAAAAACCTATGACAAGGTCAAACGTTCCTTTTTTTGGGATGGTATGAAATAGGACATTCATAATTTTGTAGCTGAATGTGATGTGTGTCAATGCAACAAGGGAGAAACCGTCAAATCACTGGGAAACCTACAACCATTGCCGATTCCACCTGCTATTTGGAAGGATATCTCTATGGATTTTATTACCGGCTTACCCAAATTAGGAAATAAATCCGTCATCATGGTGGTTGTTGATCGCCTTTCCAAGTACGCTCATTTATGTGCCCTTCAACACTCGTTTACAACATCCACGGTGGCTCAAATCTTCATGGATCAGGTCTTCAACATTCATGGCATGCTGCACTCTATTGTTTTTTATTGTGACCCAACTTTCACCAGCAATTTTTGGCAAGAACTGTTCAAGATACAAGGCACAAAATTGCATCTCAGCACAGCTTATTATCCCCAGACTAATGGCCAAACGGAAGTTGTCAACAAGTGTTTGGAAACATATTTGGGGTGTTTTGCCTCAGAAAAGAAAAAACAATGGGATCAATGGTTACCCCTAGCTGAATGGTGGTACAACACTTCATACCATACAGCTACATGCACGACTCCTTTTGAAGTGGTATATGGACAAAAACCACCTTCAGTTCTCTCATACTTACCGGGTGCCTTGAAGGTCCAAGCGTTTGACCTAACACTTGCAACTCAAGAGGCCATTCTCCATACCCTCAAAGAGAATTTGGTCATGGCACAGAATCACATGAAGCAACAAGCAGATCAAGGTCTCTCTGAACGTCAATTTGCAGAAGGGGATCAGGTGTTTCTTCGACTGCAACCTTACAAGCAAACTTCCCTCAAGGTCGAGCATTGTCAGAAGCTAGCACCCAAATTTTATGGTCCTTATACCCTACTCAAGCATGTGGGACAAGTCGCCTACCAGTTAACTTTGCATAGCCATTCGAAGCTACATCCTATTTTTCATGTTTCATGCTTAAAGAAGGTGATTGGAGATAAGTGCCAAATTCAAACCAACCTTCCAGAGTTAGCTGAAGAAGGATCCATTTGGCTACAACCAGAAGTGGTTTTGGACAAGGGTGAGCATCGCCTCCATTAGAGAACCATCAAGGAAGTGCTAGTCCAGTGGAAAGATACAACTCCAGCAGACGCCACTTGGGAACCAACTACCATTCTGCAACAATTTCCTCATCTCAAGCCTTGAGGACAAAGTTGTTTTTAAGGGGACGGACATGTTAGGGTATTAAACTGCACATAGGTAGAACAATATATTCAGATGTAATAAAGGTCAATATTAATAAGGCCTTTCAATAAAATAGAATAAGGCAGATGTAAGAAGACCTAATAGAATCTTCCGCTTCTAGAAGGATCTTCCTCTAGATGTTTCTTTATAGTATAAATAAGAGTCGAGGGTATGAGAACCCTAGCTTGGATATTATTGTAATAGAGCTCTATTCAACTGGAGGTTGCCCCCTCGAAGAGGCCTATGAACATTTCTTTCAGATTCAAAGTGCTATTTCTATTGTTATTCTTATATCATTTCAGTGTTATTATGGTTAAAGTTCTGGTTATACTGCTGATATTCTGCCATTACTAGCATTTTATTTTTGTTATGCATACATTATATATCTGATATATTACACATTCTCTGCATCACTGATGTCTCAACATCAGGTGCTCTCCTTTGTGTTGTCTCCATAGCATCTAACCTTGATCAAAGTTCTCGCATCTGCCTTTCCATAGATCGATTTGCTACAAGTGGCTCTACACGTCTTTTGGGAGGCATTGTGTCGAACTTTCTTCACACAAATTTCAATTAATGTATCTGATACCTCTTGATGATATCAAGCTACCTCTTTTCACCTCCTTCCTATAGAATTAAAATTTGTGGCTTTGATTTCCAATTGATGCTATCAGACATAACCTTTTTTGGGCTCTTATACCACTTGATGCATCCCTCCCTTCCCTCTTGGGGATTCTACAACCTCTCGGCCAAGGATATTCAAACACCTTGATCTAAATTAGCTCTTTGGGCCTCCAATAGACCCTGAACAAATAACACACAGGTCCCTTTGATGTCACCTGCAGGTTCAAACTACATGCAACTCTACTCTCTGGCGCTTTTGGCAACACCAAAATGCGAGTGCTAGCCTCATGCTAGAATATTCTCCAATATGACCATGGGCTATGACCATGGTCCAAACCTCTTCATAACTTTGGGCCTCGACAATATTGTAACCTCCGTCCTCATTTCTTTCTGAAACATTTCTACCAAAATACGTAGATCTCTGCCAGGTGACCAAGATCTGACGGTCCAGCTCTAATTCGGCCTTCGTGACTTCGTGAAGATTCCTCTCATTCCATACAATTCCTTCAAAAATTTGTCTCCCAAACTCCTTAATCCATAGTCATGTATCTCCTCGCAGCTGACGATTAGGATCTCTTCGTGACCCCTCTTCTTACAACACTTCTACACCTTCGAACCACAAAGTGTCGATAGGATTCTATGACTAACCTCCGTGTAGCTCTCTTAGATCTGTCGATCTGGAATGATTATGCTCCCTCTTGGATGGATCTTACTTGACGAGTTGGATAATCTTCAACATGTTCCACTCTATTGAAGGATTCTCGCTGATATCCCTCCTAAGCTTGTTCTTCCTTCGATCCTTTTTCTCCTTAGGGGATTTCTCTTCGACACTTCATCGAAACTTTCCCTATGCACACCTTGCAACATGTTTTTCTTCCACAAATTAGCTTCTTGTGGGAGACTGCGCACACCTTGTGACAGTTCTTTTCACTCCTCTGCAACCACACTTGAGCTACTCCACCTAAGCTTGTGAGTCAAAAGACTCTTTCACGCACTCCTTGTGGAAAATTATGCACTCTCTGCATACAAAGCTCCAAGCTATCTCCCTTGGATTTGTTCCTCCTCAACACCCTGAACTTCTCAGAATGACTCCTTTGATACTTAAGCAAGTATCGACTCTGCACACACCTTATGGCAAACTTCCTTCAACTGTCCCTGCTGAACTTCTAAGTCTAAACGGACTCTGTCAATGCACACCTTACGAACACTTATGCACTCCTTTCATGCAAATGTGTCACGTTACCTCTTCTAAGATTTTGAGTTGAAATAGACTATGTCAATGCACACCTTGCTGACACTTATGAACTCCTTTCATAGGCTCATAGAAGAGAAATAATTGAAACTTATCTACTATCTCGCATATTCATACATTGAGCCATGTAAATGCTTTCATAACATAAAACAAGAAATAACAAAGAATTGAAATTAATAGAAATCATACCATTCATTCATTCAGATAGACACAACAACACTCAACATTTGGAATAATACTCCTCTGTTATATTCATTCAACTGTTATATACATGGATTCATACAATTCTCTTCAGCAACTCTACAACTCTCAACTACAATGATCTTCAACAACAATCTTTATTTTCACAACAACCTCATTTGGGCAATAATACATTTATTTATACAACACGAGCTCATTGAGATTTCCCTCCAAGCCACCTTAGTGCTATCCTATCGAAATAAAATCATCTAACTACTAAGGATTTATTACAATAAATGTTTGTCATAGACATATAAGATCAAACACATCGAATATGTATTGCGCACAACATCATTAAAATAAAATACATCTTCCAACGATCTCACATGATCATCCAGCTATAAAACATTAAAGATGCTCTTAAATTACAATCTTTTCAAGATATATGTGTGATACGCCTCCTTAAATTGAAAATTCATTTCCTCAAAATGCACGCTAGTGTGCTGAGTTGTCCTCCACTCGCACTTTGCTGGCAATTCTCCTGCATCATACTCCTCTATATAAAAATGTGTGGACTCCTATCCATGAGCTCATGCACTTGCTTTCCATGCTTTTGAATATCCACTTCATTTACCCAACTGGCATCTTCTATCAGGTGTCCTTTCCACTTTACCAAATATTCAAAATACATATTTCTCCTGGTCTTCTTACCAATCCTCTGATCTATGATCTTCTCCATCTATGGCCTTTCTTCTACAGGCATCTTCTTCTTCCATTGGATATCTTTTTGATCGTCTAATCCTTTTTCATCTCCCCTGTAAGGATACAGGTCTGAAATGTTGAATATGGGTGATATACCCATATCTTTTGGCACCTCTATCTCATAAGAATTTTCATCAAATTTCCTTAAGATCATGCATGGTCCTATCTTCTTCAGTGTTAATTTGTTGTATGTGCCCCTTGGGAACCTTTCCTTCCTAAGATGTGCAATAACTTGACCTCCAACTTCAAATTGAATTTTTCTCCTATGTTGATCATCTCTGTGTTTATATTCTTAGTTGTTGTTCTACAACTGCTCCTTGATCTGAGTATGAAGCTTCTATATTTCTACAGTGAAGTCTTCTACTCCAATGCTTCTGAATTCATTTTGCTCCAAATCTCTCAACTATGATACTCCTCTTGGATTCATCCCATACACTATATGAAACAAAGTCTTTCCTGTACTTATGTTTAATGAGTCATTTTATGCAAACTCTGCTTGTGACATAATTTGATACCACTAGCCATGGTGTTGAGTGACCAAACACCTCAACAAATTTCTTAAACTCTGATTCACTACCTCAGTCTGTCCATTTGTTTGAGGGTGATTTGCTGAACTAAAAGAAATTTTTGTCCCCATCTTCTTCCACAATATCCTCCATAAATGAACAACAAATTTAGTGTCCTTGTCTGAGACAATACTCTTAGGAAACCCATGAAGTCTCACAACCTCTTTGAAAAACAAATTTGCAATGTGTGTTGCATCATTAGGCTTCTAGCATGGTATAAAGTGTGTCATATTTGAGGATCTATCAACTAACACACATATGGAATCACTTCCTCTTTGTGTCCTTGGCAATCCCAACACAAAATCCATGCTTATTACATCCCAAGGCCTTTCTGGAATAGGAAATGATTGATACAATTCAATGTTCTATCTCTTCCCCTTGGCATACTAGAAAATATTACATATGTTTACAAACCTTTTCACCTCTGCTCTCATACCTGGCCAATAGTATGAACTGTTCAACTGTGTAAATGTCTTGTTGTGGCCAAAATATCATGCTAGACCTCCACTATGGTTTTCCTTCAACAGATTTTCTCTCATCGAGCATTTTGGTATGCACAACTGGAAACCTTTAAACAACAATCCATATTGAATCAGATACTCGTTCCATTGGATTCGGTCTCTGAGCACAGGATTTTCACATGCTTCATTTGCTTCTTTAAAATCTAAATCATCACAATACATCTCCTTAAGGTGTTTGAATCCTAAGGTTTTTACTTGAAATTACTACAGAATCAAACATCTCCTACTCAATGCATCAACAACTTTCTTATCATTACCAGAAATATGTTTAATGACAAAAGTGAAAATTTGCATAAACTCTATCCACTTAGCATGTATGTGGTTTAACTTCTCCTGTCTGGTTATGAATTGTAAATCTTGATTATCGCTATACAAAACAAACTCCTTTGGAACAAGGTAGTGCCTCCATTTCTTCAAGGCTTGAATTATTGCATAAAATTATTTATCAAATGTGGAGTACTTTCTCTTAGTGTTATTCATCTTCTCACTGAAATATGCAACATGCGTATTATCTTGGCTCAAGACTGCTCCAACTGCAACTCCACTTGCATCACATATTACTTGAAATGTCTTCCCAAAATATGCCAAGACCATAATCGGTTGTTTTGTTGTCTTCTCCTTCAATATATTGAAGCTTTTCTCAGCTTCTTCTGTCCATTTAAAAGTCTTGTGTTTCTTTTTCACCGTATCCATCATCGGTGTACAAATTTCATTGAAATTTCTAATGAACTTACTATAGAAACTTGATAATCCATGGAAGCTTCGCACCTCAAATATGATTCTTGGTGACAAACATTCTTTGATTTCTCTTACATTCTCTATATCCATCTTCAATTCATTCGAAGAGATCACAAAACCCAAGTAAATGAATTATGTCTTCATAAAACAAGATTTCTTTAAATTTATCAACAGCTTCTCCCAATGCAATCTCCTCATCACTAATTTCGAGTGTCTCAAATACTCTTCTTTAGTTTTACTGAAGACTAGTATATCATCCAGATATAAAATCAAAAAATTACTAATGAAATCTTTCAATACCTCATTCATCAACCTCATAAAAGTACTTGTCGCATTTGTTAAGCCAAATGGCATAACAAACCATTCATACAACCCTTCGTTTGTCTTATGATTTCCTGAAAAATCGATTGCCTAGATTAATTTTCTGGGTGAACAATTATATTGTATTGTCCAAGACCTTTCCAATGCCGTCTTCCATGCTCAATTCTGAGTCTTGAGAAGAAAGTTATAGTTATTTGAAAATTGTCTATTAATTCTTTTGTTTGCACTTCAACTTGGTGCAGATATGCGTTGTAATTATGCATTTTTTCACCGACTCCATTGGATTTTTTGTAGGATATTAATTGGGTTTCTTCACATGCATATTTTGGATAGTCTTTCCAAGTTTCACCTATTTTTGGGTTCTGGGATGCTAGTTATATCCTGCTGAAGTTCTAGGCCAATTAGTGTTTTGTTTTTCTGAAATGCTACAGGTACCTTATGTGCCATCTTAAACATTTTTAACATGCCCATTATTTTAATTCAGCTCCATTCTATGGTTTAATATCTTTCCATAGACTGCTCCTGTGCCTCAATCTGATTCCAGAGCAGAACGTTATGGCCCTTCGAAGTTAGTTGGGTCTTAAAATTTACCCTTTATTGTTTGTCCTGTAACTTCCTCATAAAAGATCTGTTTGACGAGCAGTTTACACCATTAGAAATCTCTCTCCAAAATATTTTATTTGAGTTGCAGAGACAACTATACACTGGCACACTTTGTTCTCATGGTTTTTGAGTAGCTAAAAATGTTGTTTAGGGCCTCAAAAACACGTTGCAAAAAGATGACCTTCAAATAGTATAAAATGTCTCATAAATTCATGGGTTTTCTGTTGTTGTAGACTATCCAAACGAATTCATGCGCACAAATTTGAAAATGTACACCCACATTTAGCATGCACATAAACACCATAAGGTAGCACATGCTCCTTGCACCTATAACCATTGTGGTTCATTTCTCTTTCACGCCAATATCTAGTGCGCACTACTTTTGTGTCACGTGACAATATCTATCATGCACAATTTTGGTTCATGCACTAATACCTGTTGCACGCAATTTTTGTGTCACATGCTAATATTCCACGTGCATTACACTCTACACATCGTACCATGACAAAGTTTAGTATTCTCCCACCACACACTAGTACTATGTGCACACCATTAATTAAACCGTTGTGCAACATAAATAATTAGTATGCATGCATTGCATACCAACATTGTGCATGCACCAACAAAATTCCTCTATGCTCTTCCAATACTTAGTGTGCACACCACGGACGCCAACATAATGCGTCTGCATACCACACACACCAATATTACGCATATTCCATCCAATCTGCACCATGCAGTGCTAAATTTAGTGCACACATCTGCACACTATTATTTTTTGCACTTCACTATCTCCACTCCATGCAACGCCAAATTTAAGTGCGCACACCCATGCATCGTTATTTTTGCACATTACCAATCTTGCACTACACAGTGCCAAATTTAAGTGTGCACACCCACACACCATTATTTTTCGTGCATTAAAAATCTTACACCGCGTAGTGTCAAATTTAAGTGTGCACACCCGCGCATTGTTATTTTTCGTGCATTACCAATTATGCACCGTGCAATGCCAAATTTAAGTGTGCACACCTGTGCACCATTATTTTGTGTGTGTTACCACTCTACACTGTGTAGCACCAAATTTTAGCGTGCACAGCCATGCACCATTATTTTCCACACATCATAAGATTTTCACTGTGCATTACGAATTTCTAGTGCACAAACCTGGGCACCTTCATTTTTTTGTGCATCAATTCTTCATGAACTCCACTGCAGAAATTAGGGATTTTGCCAAAAGTTTCCCAATTTTCACTATGGACATTCTGCAACTATGAAATTTGTTCAATTTCACTTTGATAACACCAATTCAACCTTTGCAACAACAAATCGTTGTCGATTGACATTTCTAGAATGAATTTTTCCCAAATTCAATTCACAAATTGAGAATTTTAATCAACTAATCTTGCTCCATCTGTCATGGCTTCCTTGTAGCTTCAAATTCGACCAATTCCAGGTCTGAATTTTCTAGAACAAATATTAAATTAAGAATATCTCACCACTTGGTCAAATTTCTCAAATTTCTTGTGAATTTAACAACATAAATTGGGGATTTTTCCCAATTCTATGCAATTGCTTCTGATTTTTACCATGGACACACTGTAACTTGAAATTTGGCCACTTTGAAATCAATTCTCTATGAATTTTTTCTTTAATTCAACTTGCTCGTCCCATCCAGGCTCAATGTTGAAAACTGGAGCTCTGATACCATATTGTAGCATCCCCAACATCCAACTGGGATATACCACATAAAATTTTTGAACTGTATACAAAATTAAAACATATAGAAAACTCTGCAAATGCACAGATTCATACAGAATAATAATAAAAATACATATGCAACACACACATAAAAAAACCATAAAAATAAATGCATAAATAATAATGCAACACATAATTTAACACACAATTGACACTTATCTTGGTAAAAATATCACCAACTGTGTGCAGACCTTCCATGTTCCTCCTAGCCTTAGACCACACTACTCAAAACCCTCAACAATGGGCCACCCCTGAGTTGAGACTAAAATCAACCTGGGTAAAGGAACACCTACCTAGGCTGATGTATCTCAGACAACATGAAAAACTCCGTCATAGGTGCCAACTGTAACTAACAGCCTACAATCCCTCATTCCCCACATGTTTGTCCCACCCCAGGAACTGTGCCCCTTCTCTGGTCAACAGTCCCTTAGTTACCCCAATTCCTTTCTGGGGCTTCAACAACAAGCCAAACAGGAGGTTTCAGAGCCTTGTAGTTGCAGTTTGGCACCTTCAAGAAATCAATTCACAACAATTATCTCACTTAGAGAGAATTTCTCACCGGCCTAGAAACCCGCCTCTTCAATATCCCACGGGCCTGACAACTTTCTTCTTCATTCCATCTCCTAATCTAACCAAGTACATGTATAGGTACATGTACAAGTACAGTGACAGGAAGGTATGAAAGACAGCTGAATGAGTGAGTGAATGATGATGGAATGATGGTAAAATGAACTAAGTCCAAACTATATGTATGCATGTTCCCAATTTGACACTTGTCATGTTGAGAACTACTTTGGCCCACTTATCCTCATCCTTAGAACCTAGGATAAAATAATCATCCATACTTTATACTTTAAGGAATATTAATATAATATTCATTTTTGGCTTAAGCTCCCTAGCATAGCCCCTTATCCTTAACTTTTATCCCCCTTTCCCTAACTAGTGGAGTTTAGCTCCCCATACTCTTTTACATGGTTGGTCTGCAGCAGTGATGTGTTTTTCATTAATATTTGCATGTGATTACATTTACATTGCATGCATATTGTCCTTTATGCCTCCCAACTCACCAACCTCAAAACACAACATATACACAAAGCCTCTCTGGCCTCAAAATCACGTGCACTTAAGTTTACTGCACACGGTATCCTGGAATGTGCACACTTCATCATTTTAGTATGCATTACATGTGTGCGCTATACCCTGAAAGGCACATGCAAAATGATAAAAAACAACTCACCATATTATATACATATGTACATTTATATTTACAGTTGAAATGTGCACACTTCATCATTTTAGTATGCATTACATGTGCGGGATATACCATGGAAGGCGCATGAAAAACGATAAAAAACAACTCACCAGCTTATATACATATGTACATTTATATTTACAGTTGGGGTTCGGCCTAGGGGTATTACAGTAAAACTTAGGAAAATAATTATAGGTGAGTGTGTAATATCTCCAACACCCCCATGAACACTACTAGGGTGTACATGACGAATGGGTCCCGGCAACCAAGGCCATGTTAGGTACCCATTGTACAATGCATATAAGAATGAGACACTGAAAAAATGAGGAAAGAGGGAAAACCTAATGGGAAAAACCCTCCCTCAAATTACAATGCATAAAAAAAATGAGAAGGAACAAAAAGAAGTTGTTAAGCAATCTTGTCCTTCACTCCAAAAAGACCTCGCAACTGTGCAAGTTTGTGCTCGTGGAAGATTTTGTTGAAGATGTAGATGTCTACATGGATCTGATGAAGTAGATGCACCATTGATATGTCCACACATATCTACTTTCTCTTCTTGTAATAAAGAAGATCCAAATAAAGTTTTGATAAAATTTTGAAAATGATGCAGTCGTTTCCGGAAAAATGTTGAAATTTTGTTGATTTTAAAATGATCATAACTTCACTTCCCGGGCTCCGTTTCGGATCATTGTTTTTTTGAAATTGGATATTTGAGGGAGTTTTTTCCCATGATGTTTTCTCATTAATCATGTTTCACATGAAATTTATAAAAAAAAATGTGAAATGGAGTAGACATCATCTGCAATTAATGGAATACAAATTTGTGCAGATACTTGTGTAGAAGAATCTTCAAAACAAGAAGCTTGATCTTCTGATGGTTTCTCTTCTGGATCTATCTTTTCAACCTTTTGCATGTAGTTTTCCTTATTCTCAAATAGATCCTTCAATTGGGTCCACAATTCATTTGGAGTTGAGTCTTGTGAATCATTATATACTTGATGGAAAATTTCAAGAGAAATAGACAAGCAAATACATCCTATGGTCATATCTTGTCTATTGAGAAAGTCATTTTCTCATCGGCAGAATCAAGCTCTACTTCCATTATCATAGTTATTTGGTACAAGCATTTGCATCTGAGCCGAGGCAAATTTTTTGGCTTCCACTCCAAATAGTTATGAAGCGTAAGAAGTATCGTTGGTGAATAATCCATCTTTTTTGCGTTCTTTAATCTTTAATACCTGCAAAAAGAGTCTAGTGTGTTTTTTTCCTAGCAATCCGTCGGCTTTGATACCATGTAAGTGTGTTGAACCAACACAAAAAAGATTTAGCTAGAGAATGACATACACAGTTTCCATAGAAAATATGAGAAAAGAGAAACAGGAGAGAAAGAATGGAAGAATTCTCATTAACCATATTCCACACTCATAGAGTGAATAATTTACAATAGATATAGGCTACATGAGTAACTAATATGTCATAGTAGTGATCTAGAGAGATCTAGACACTCACTGATAGACACTAGAGTGAACTTCCACCTAGTCCTAGTTAATTGATCCATGCAATCATGAGTTAACTGAGTCATGACTTCAACTATTCTAATTAAGTGTGACTGAGTGTAACTGACTCTAAACTAAAGAGGAACATCCTATTTTGTAGAGGAATATTTTCTAGAGAGATTATTATCATATAAGGAAGCGTTCTCAACATTGGACAGTGAAACTTAGGAAAATAATTATAGGTGAGTGTGTAATATTTCTAATAGGAAAGAAAGGATGGAGTGTTTCCACATTATTATGCCCATGGTGCCCACAACTAGTGATAGAATTTTCCATCCCATTTTAACTTAATTTCAATTTTTTAATTAATGTGAATGCTAATTTGATTTGTAATAATAATCTATAAACATAATTTTTATTCCTAAACTTTCATAATTAACAATAAAGAAAACAAGCCACCATACTTGTAATACTAAATTTTCGTAATGACAAACCTATAAAGAAATTAAGAAAGCGTGTCGTCGGGTTTTAAATTTAGTAACAACAAAGTATCAAGCTTTAAAGAAAGAAAACCACCGAGTAATTTTAAAGTAAGCTTTTAATACTAAGTTCTCGTAATGTTTATTAACCACCAAATGATAAAGTTATTTGCGACCGATTAATCCGCTAATATATTCTTCCATGATTTGTGGTGATAACATAGCTATCCTTTTTGGTAATCAGTAAGCCACCTGGAAACATCGATGAGAAATGTGATATTTAATTTCCTCTTTTTTTTTTTGTTAATTAAGGTGTATTTTTTCATTTATATCGATAAAATTGATGGATGTGAATGGGAAGAGGGATAGATTCATATTAATATGGTTGAACTATTTGCACTCACATTTTATATGATATGTTAATGATATTATTTAAACATAATAATTTGTCAGTTTTGGTAATTAAATTTAATAAAAGAATTTATATTTTTATATCATAATTAAATTTAATTAAAGAATTTTTTATTTTATTTTGTATGATAATAATATTTATGAAAAAGGTTTAAGCTTCTAAATATTTAGGTATAGATTTCAATCATCAAAACATAGTTTCTAGAATAGTAGTATTGATTATGAGAAAGTTTGTTTTAAAAGATTGAAAACAAATGAAAAAATGTTCAATTAAAAATTATTTTTAGTAAGTTAGTTATCATCTTTATTTTTAAAGAAAAAATAAAAAAACAAAAATCATAATTTAGTTATTATTTTTAATTTTAAATTTTAAGGTACAAAGGAGGTTAATAATGAACATCATTTTCTTTTAACATTCCTTACTCTTAATAATATACGATATAATTTTCCAAGTTTAATAACTTAATTATTCTTAAAGAGCTTCTTACTTACTAAAATCATAATGACCATAATATCTTCATTTCCACCCTATTCAAATATAAAAATAACATTATAAAGAATATTTATTATGGTTTGTTTTATTTGTGTATTAGATATTATTAGTCTTACACAATGGTAAATAAATATCATCATCATAATTTGTATATTATTGTATTATTATTTGATTAAAGTAATTTTTATTATTGATTATGATGGTATATATTGTCCCCTAAAACCATCAACATCTATAGACAAATAAAAGCAATTAAACTAAAATATTCTTTAGAATATCACTTCTATGTTTGAATATAGAGGAAATAAAAACACGAAGGTCATTATGGTTTTTATAAGCTAGGTGGTCCTAAAGAGTGATTAAGTTTTAAAACTAGGTAAATTTATGTCTTATTCCAAGTTTCTAGGAGATGTTGCAAGCCCATACTTCACAACCATGTAAAATAATTGAGATAACTAAAGCATTGGATTTTTTTGTTTTTATTTTTATCTAAGTCCTAGAGCTCAACATTTCTATCTTTGTTTTCAAGACCATATGATCTGTAAACTACGGTGGATATTCCATTGGAATAGTTCATCAAAACAAATCCAGGGATGATTTTAAGGATGGAAATTTATTTTAAAATGTATAAACCTTCATGAATCTTACTAATCCTTCATATGAAATATAAAATGTTTGGCAATATTTTTGTAAAAATATTCAAATTTCTATGGATTTTGTATAGTTTGTATAAAATTTTGGCGATTTTGAAAGTAAAATAATTTTATCCTATAGAATTTGGGTGAAACATTTTTAGAATACTGAATCTTTTTTGGGGAAAAATCATGGAAAATTATCCCATGAGCGAAATTGAGCCCCTAAAATCATCCTTGAACAAATTTTGTAATATTATGAAATCTTTCATCATGTAGTTTATTACCTTAGATCTCAAATTTGTTATTACTAGCTTAGTGCTCAAATTTATGAAAACAACTGAAATAAGAAAATGAAAGAACAAGCAAATGAACACAACATCCACATAAATGAACGCAAGATGTATCTTGGGAAACCCAATATGAGAGAAAACCCAGATAGAAGGTGAGGCTTATGCTCCGCTCTCTTTTCTTCAATTATGAAAATGCAAATACAAATAAAGCGACACTCACTATGGAGTTGTCTTTGACACTATTGCTTGAATGGTTGCTACAGAATATTCCTCCTATGTTATGCTCACAAATCCCACTCCTAGATTCTCTGCTCAATTAAGGAACAAACACAATGCTAAAAGAATAAAACCACCTCTCCTCCTAGTGGCCCAATATTTAACATAGTCTGGTAGTTGTCTAGGGTTAGGGTCTTTGCATGCCTCAACCCTCAATTAGTGTTACAATTTTGGACCTTCTAAAATCTTATTGAAAGTCCACACATGGCTAGTCCTGGATGTGAGAAATGGGGGCTAACATGGCATCCACTCAGTACCATGGTCGTCAACAAGGTAGGTCAACTTGCGAGAGGCATAAATTCTACATACACATTCCGATTGAGGTGACTTTCACACTGTAGGAAATATCTCAGTGTGTAGAACGATGTCAAGGGGTTGAGATCTATGCTCACAAATCTTTGACCCTGAAAAGAGTCATTTGATGCCTCAAGATAGAGATGAAAGGTTCCAAACCCCAAATCTCCAAACCAGGACTTTCCACTAAAATGGACCCTTCAAGCTAATTACTCAATTTTTTTCACTCTAAAGGTACCAAGATGGATGAAAAATTATAGAATGATCTATTCATGATCAAATTCCCCATTTAAGGAGGATTTTGTTTTCTAAAATATTTTACAAAATGAGGTGAGGAAATTTTTCCTCTACCTTCTCCTTCAAGTACCATCTTTCCTTTCTTGGAAGTTGTCCTTTCAACCCAATCTGTCAAAGTTCATGCTACCTCTATGTGGTAGTTCTAGACTTCTTCTACAAAATTATATCTTTTTCCAACTTTGTCTATTCATTTGGTGCTAAATCCTCTATGGTAGGTATGTAACATCCCCACTATAATCCCCAATTTAATTAATCCTTAATGTAGATATAAAATGTGGCTACAGCCAAGCGATGTAATATGTGATTTGTATTTATGAATGTTATTAATAAAATATAATGTCAGTTGCTAAGGGGACATGAATAGAGATGGCGGTTGAATTAATCCACAAGAGAGTGGAGAGACTAGGATAATAGCCAAGAGGGTCCCAAGGGGGAATTACCCATGTATATTAATTCAACACATTTTCCAAAATTTTCTATTGGTATATGAACCTTTCAATTTGTAATTTAGTGTTCCCAAAGCCAATCATTGAATACATGTAAGAGGGTCGATGTGAGTGGTCACACTCCAAAGTTACTGGTCACATGGGGGCTAAGTACAATGAGCTTGGGGAAGCGTGTGAGTCAAGCAAGCAAGCCAAAGGAGAGGAAATTCATATGGGTAGCTACAACAATTTTGCACAGTCATTTTTTGTGCATTAAGAGAAAGAAAGAGAGATTAGAGTTGGTGCATCCATGGAGGGGGAATTCTAGAGCATGTCAGAACATATTTCGAGCGTTTTGGAGTTGAATATTGAAGATTCAGGTTGTCAGTCCTATAGAGTGAACTACTAAGTGAGTTGCACTACAACAAGAAGGGTTGTTGATGTTTCCAGTAGCTTTTCCTAGCAGTGAATTCCCTTGATTTCCAAGATGAGAGATTCCTAGCTACCTGTGCCAAAGAGACACTGATAAACTAATGTGCCACCTAAGGAGCTGAGATGAGTGAAGGGGTACATTCCTTGGGTTGGGCAGGTAATGTTAAAAAAATAGGATCGTGAAGAAATAAAATAGGACAAATGTGGAAATAAAATAAGAAGATACACAATAAAATAGAGACACAGATATACGTGGTTCACCCAGTGTGGGCTACATCCACCAGAGAAATTTCCAGGCCCTTCCTTTATTATTATCCAAAAAATGAAGGGATACAACCTACATCACACCCGTTGTAACTTCCTCTTATTTCTCTCACAGTCTCCTCTCTCAGAACACAATATTCATAATGATACATAACTGCAATACAATTCCCTCATAAAAGAGGGTTTCCTTCTAGGGAAAAAACCCTAACATAACTTCTATTGTCAGAGTTGTAGCCTTATAATGAATGGTCCAGATTTACTATGAAATTACAATATACATTTATAAGGCAATTTTTCCTTTGGGAGCCCGCCTTCCCCTAGACCCCCCAATTAGGGGGATGAGCCCCCTGGACCAAGCAGCAACC
>ML780488.1:1586959-1603091 GCA_009831015.1 Picea engelmannii
AGTTTGATGCAGTGAAGCCTTTGAGGTGGAGACGCTGTCGGATCGTTTCTGGGAGCTTGGAGCATCAGTTTTGCATGCCGTTTCTTTTGCAGGGTTCTTGAGATCTGGGACAACAAGACCAGATCAGTCTTGTAGCCTTTGGGCATTTCTGAGATGTAATTTTGAGCACTTGAGCAGAAATAAATAAGCCTCCCCCACAGGAAAAAGGCCCGGAGACGTAGGCAAACATTGTGCCGAACTCTGTTATCAACTTGCGTTCTTATGGTTTGATGTTTATTATTCTTTTCAGATCTGCATATGTGTATTTGACTGAAATAATCCTCTTCTTTCCTCATTCTTTCATTAAATTCTCAAATGGTTAAATTATTCATGCAAGTTTAAAAACTCAACCATAATCATTCAAAAGATCCTGTCGGATCATATATGTTGGCAGCCAATTCAATTTTTTTTTAATTGCCCTAAAAGATGCCTACACCTATGTCTATGAACTTCAAATTTCTGTCGCATTTCGCAAAAAGATGACACTTTCATTTCAAGTGACATTTGAAAATTGGTTGCGATTTAGTTTTCACGACTGAAAGCGTGAAAACTCCTCCATCGTTATCTAGACTGTTATTATCTTCTCATTGATATTTTGATTGGTGCTTACCTTTGGTTTATTTTTCGAGCTATGTCCATTTGTTTATCATCACTCTGATTGCGCAACTTGATTTTTATTTAATTCATAAGGCATTGAGTTTGTTGATTGATGAATTATACTTGATTATATAGGGGTCATGGTGGATTAAAGTTTTTTTTTGATATGATCCTTATTATTATGAGCTCTCGACTTATAGATTTTATAAAATCTCTTGTTGCAATGTTTTACAAACTTTGATTATGCAAAAGCGCATGGGTCACATACGAGTTTGATTTCATATTGAATGGTTTTCAAAGTTTGATTATACACTTGGTGCATTGGTGAAACTTTTGGATTTCATATTGGTTTGATTATACACATGGCGCATTAATATGATATATGGTTTTGGTTTTACATTGTTTAATGGCACGTTGATATGGTTATTCACCGCTCGAATTTTCGAGTTGGCTGATTAATGTGTTTTAAACGATATGATGAGTGATTAAATAGCACTATACTATGCCATTAATACACTGCATGGTGGTGATAATCCCACCAGCTTTGCACACATACATTGATTCATTCCCCTTTGAGCGCTTGCAGCTGTTATCCATAACGATTTCTGCCCCTGTGTATTGTTGTGTATTATTCAAACCCTACCATGCACCCGTACCATGGCTCCGGTTGTAAGGGCTAAGCCCAATGGTAAACAAGCATTTTTGATGTTCAATGGTGCTTACAACGACCTGGAGGAATTTGGATGGCTCTCGTTCATACGAAGGTTTGATGGATATAACCCTAGCGTGGCTCGACAATTTGCATTAACCTTCGATGGCTGCCGAGCCAAGGTTGGGGATGTCCAGTTAGAAATTGATGAGCAATTTCTTAGTTCATCCACCGGTCTGCCTGCTATCGGACATAAATGGTCGAAAAATTGTAAAGTGGAAGATGTCCCGTGGACATTACTCTTCCAGTCACAAAAGGTTAATTCTTGTGACAAGGGTTTTCCCGCAAACATGTTGAAGCAACGCTGGCACGACTTGCTAATGGTAACCAAGAAATTCATTACCTGCGAGGGCCGATATAGTTTCGTTTTCCTGTATCACCTTCGGATACTTATGGTTTTCATGGGCTATGAACTTAATATGCCTTACTATTTGCATAGGAGTTTGTTTAAAATGTCTAAAAGGTTTAAACGGAACCAGACCGATAACAGTCTATTTCATTTCGGGTTAATTAAAATGCTTATGGTTTATGAGTTGGGGTTACACCGAGACTGTTGGGAAGATTTTCTTAAACGCAATAACTTTGATCACTCAAGCCCACCACAGGTTGATAAACCTATGGTGAGCGAGAGCAAATCAATCCCCCCTGTGCCTTATAGTGCTCTGTTGCCTAAACCCCTACCCGATTCACCTATTGACCTACCCGGTTCTGTCACCAGTCATGTCGAAACTGCTAAACCTGTGGCTAAGAGGCCTAAGGAAAAACCCTTTGCCAATTCAAAAGGCAAGAAAAAATCCCGGTTAATCTCTCGCATGGCAAGAAACAAACCTAAGGCACATGTTAATCCTGACCCTATTATGGTAAGTGAAGACTCTGACTCAGAGATTGAACGTTACCTGGCGAGTGAGTATCCCTATTCAGAAGGTCTATGTGATAAAAATGCATATGATTTTGTGAATAACCTACCACCATGCTTGCAAAGTGATCCTAATTATCCAGGCATCAAAATGCCTTGTGAAAACCCAGGTGACTCGTCGAAACCCCCTCCTATCCTATCCGAACCGGCTGCTCCACCATGTGATCAGTGTGGCTCATGGCTAGAAAGGTATTACCTCGATGTGCCAATGCTGCAGTCTAGAATCCATGCTCTGGAAGATCAAGTTGCAAGGCTCACCAACCAGAAGGTAAAGATGTCATCCACTGATAAGAAACAACAAACAATAGGTTCGATTTTGTTTAAAAACGTGGAGTCGGCTACAACAGTCGTCAATTCAAAATTGGCATAGCTCGAACAAGCCTCACTGGTATGAATTTCATCTATTTATAAACTCTGTTTACACCGTGGACCTGCTCTGTCACACAAGCATGCACTATTGTATATGATTTTGTTTTGATAAATCAATTTTCATTATCGTTTAAGTCTTGATTGGATTTGGTTTTGATTCGAGTAATCGTGGGATAGATTTGGTTGTTTGATTTAGTTTCAATCAAATGCTCTGTTGATTATCGAAGTTGTTAATGTTTTCTAAACACAGGATTTTTGGTATTCCAATTCTGAACATAGTCAATATCTCATTTCGAATTGGTTACTTGTTATGTGATATGGTTCGCTGATTATTTGTTCTATGTCTTATGACAAATTCTATGATCATTCTGTTATTGCATGACAAAATCGTGAATAAATACACTCAATCAATCGATTCAGACTATTATGTTTGACCATGTTATCAGATTGCAATAAATATATGGTTTGAATTCGATTTGAGGAACAAAATCAACTATATCCAGTCTCACGATTTCTTGCTATAATTAAGCTCAGCCATATTCGTTTTGATTAGTTACCCAATTTATATTATGGATTCTGTTGATTCTATCACGCTCCTGTATATTGACTGTGTGGTGATTAATAACGAAATTCGTTGGGTCGTTACTCATTGAG
Source organism: Picea engelmannii (assembly GCA_009831015.1). NCBI lineage: Eukaryota > Viridiplantae > Streptophyta > Pinopsida > Pinales > Pinaceae > Picea > Picea engelmannii. Next base: position 1,590,244 of record ML780488.1, read on the forward strand.
TGATTTTATTTGAACACAATCGAAACAATGTACCTATATTTTACTTGATTGAATGATATCTATCTATTGCTATTGCTATAATGAGTCAATGATGGTTACGATCATTACTTTTGTTATAACATGTGATGCCCAGCAATCGAAATATATGGCAAAAATTTGTGGATGTTGTTGCACATGTTCCATTGTGATTATAATCGTAACATCCTTTCCATATTGAAATTTGATTAAAACGATGTGGATTTTATATAGGAGAATGTGGTAAATCAATTACGATTCTGTTGGATTTTTGTTGTATTGATCCACTGCTTAATTTCATTTAATATGAAACAGGCTTGTCATGATTTGACCATATTTTATGGCAATTAAAGAGCAGAGCATTCTTATCCTGTTTCGATTTTATCCTTGTCGATTTGGTTTGATTTGAATGATAGATTTTCTTGAACCATTAGTAATTTGATTTTAATCTTCATTAAAAGAAAATTAAATTAGATTGTTTTTAAAAGATTTCGTTTGATTTCTATCTAGTCCTGTTTGCTATTTTAGACTAGCTACATAATCAGATGATTCTGTAGCTAAGTCTGTAGGATCAATTTTTTAGTGTTTTGTTATTGAAATATCTTTCTAATTTGATATTTGTGTTGTATTGCAAGTAAATTCAAAATTGCAATTAAGTTGTTGAAGCAATTAGTGGATATTCCAAAGATTTCACTTGCATTTTAGTTTCTTAGTTTAGTTGATTTTGGGATTGTTCCCAGATTATGTAAAACTGTTTGATATTATCCACAGGGAAGTTTTACCCTGTGGAGAGACTTATATAAACTTATGATTTTTGTAATAATGATCATCCTCATTTGTGGGAGAAAAAGGATATGGAGTTTTAATACAGACTGAAGCAGAATTTGGTGTTTTGACACAGCTTTAGCTTCTCATTATATCAGCATTTTGTTTCATGTTATGTATATCAATTTGTATATGGTTTATGACTACTTTAGATATCTTAATCATGTGCAAATGATATTATTTTGATCACTGTTATCCATATCTAGTTTCTTCCAAGTGTATGAAAGATATAATAATTGTTTGATTCAGTTTATGAATGACAGGTTTATCTTCTTCATAAGTTGAATTATAAAATATAAGTTTCTTGCATAACAGGTTTCCCTTATTGCAGGGATTTATAATCATAAAGTTATTATGATATTTTATGTCTTGTTTGTCCTATAAATAACTTGCAGAGCAGCATAGCTGATCGTTTACGAAAATCTTTGGGATTAACCGATGCATTTTACTTCCTCCGATCAACTTTAAAGTCATCATACGTAGGATAAACTAGGAGCGCTTACAGGTTAGCTAGTCTGTTGTTTTTATTAGTTTAGCTCAGATATTAGTTTAAGTTAGAATTAGTATATTAGATCATTTAATTTCAGTTAGTTTTATCTCTTTTTCATAAAATATAAAAAATCAAAAAAGATTGCTGACTGTCTTAGGGCATAAAACATTTGATTTTTACAGGTTTTATTTAAATCTGCCAATTGTCTATATTGTATATTTGTGAATAAGTTGTATTATAACTAATAGTTAAATGGTTAATTAGTAGAGTAAATGTAATAGAAATTAGTAGAATAGTTAGTGTAATTTATATTTACTTTAGTTTATATAGTAGTTTGTTTTAATTATATTAGTGTATTAGATTAGTATTGGTAGTTAGTTTAGTTTGTTTTCATTATTAGTTAGTTTTAGTTAGTTTTATTTGTTTTAGATAGACTAGTTAGTTTAGGTTAGTTTTCTCTTTGGTTTTCCCAGGAGACCTTAGAGCGGCCAACGGAGCCGTTAAACTCGTCAGGGTGGTTCATTCCAAACGGCTTGGGTTATTTAGACAACCCCGGACCGGTTCCACTCTCTCAATTGACGGACGGACAATTTCACCCGTCAACACTATATGAATGGATTTTCATGCCATTTGACTTAACGAATGCACCCAGTACTTCCATGAGGTTGATGAATGAAGTCCTGAAGGATTTCATAGGGAAAATCGTCATTATATATCTGGACGATATATTGATTTTCAGCAAAACAAAAGCGGAGCACTTAAAGCATTTAGCTGCAGTAATGAAGAGATTACAGAAAGAGAAATTGTTGATTAATATGAAGAAATCATCATTCATGAGGACATAACTCATTTATTTGGGTTTTGTTATCTCTGCAAATGAGCTGAAAATGGATCCAGAAAAGATAGAGGCGATTAAGAATTGGCCATCACCGAAGAGCGTGTTTGAAGTACGAAGATTCCATGGTTTGTCTAGCTTCTACAGGAAATTCATATGAAACTTCAGTGGAATTAGTGCACCAATGATGGATATGGTGAAGAAAAGACATAAATATTTTCATTGGACGGAGGAAGCAGAGAAGAGTTTCAATCTGCTAAAGAAGAAGATTACTGAGCAAGTAATTTTGGTTTTGTCGGATTTCAGCAATCCATTCCAGGTCAGGTGTGACGTGCGTGGATTTTCAATTGGAGAAGTCTTGAGCCAAGATGACAGGACGATCACATATTTTAGTGAAAAATTGAATGAAGCGAAGATTAAGTACTCCACATATGACAAAGAATTCTATTCAGTCATACAAGTGCTGAAGAAATAGAGACATTATTTGGTTCCCAAGGAGTTTGTTTTGTACAACAATAATCACGCTTTGCAATTTGTGACTCGACAAGAGAAGTTGAACCAAAAGCATGCTAAATGGGTTGAAATCATGCAGAATTTTACTTTTGTGATTAAGCATATTTCTGGAACTACTAACAAAGTTGTTGATGCTTTGAGCAGGAAATGTTTGCTTATGTAGGAATTCAAAGTCAAGACTTTGGGTTTTGATAACCTTAAGGAAATGTATAGGGATGATCCAGACTTCAAGGATGCATATGAATCATCTGAGAATCCAATTCTCAGAGACAAAAGCCAATGGATTGAATACATGATCCAGGATGGATTATTGTTCAGGGGAAATCAACTATGTATACTAAAATGCTCCATGCGGGAGAATTTGTTGAAGGAAAAACATAGTGGAGGATTGGTCGGACACTTCGGTCATGATAAAATGTTCTCAAAGTTGAATGACTCATATTTATGGTTGGGGATGAGGACAGATGTGAAGAAATTTGTGGATAGGTGTAGAATTTGTCAGCACACGAAAGGAAAAAGATAGAACACAAGGTTATACCAACCATTACCCATACCTAACATGGGAAGTAGTGAGCATGGATTTCATATTGGGAATGCCAAGGACACAAAGAGGATGTGATTCAATCTTTGTGGTAGTTGACAGATTTTCAAAGAAGGCACATTTCATACCATGCCAGAAAACTAGTGACGCAACTCATATTGTGAACATGTTTTTCAAGGAAGTTGTCAGACTTCACAACTTGCCAAAGAGTATCATGTCTGATCGTGATACCAAGTTCATGGGGAATTTCTGGAGGACTTTTTGGAAGAAGTTGGGGACAAGTTTATAATTTATCTTAGCGTATCATCCTCAGACGGATGGACAAACAGAGGTCATGAACAGGAGCTTGGGAGATTTGTTAAGGAGCTTAGTGACTGAACACCACAGTCAATGGGATCACATTCTTCCATAGGTGGAATTCGCTTACACTAATTCACTCAATAGAAGCACAGGGTAGAGTCCATTCTAAATTGTATATGGAATGCAACCAAGGGGAGTTTTTGAATTGAAAGATGCACAACAAGATGAATTTAGAAGTACTAGTGCAGAGGACTTTGCAGATGGAATGAAGGAGCTTCACAACCGAGTTAAGGAGCGATTGCAGAGTTCAAGTCAAGAATACAAGTGTAGAGTAGATCAACATAGGCAAGAACTTCAATTTGGAGTTGGTGATCTAATTCTTGCACATTTGAGGAAGGAGAGGTTCCCAAGGGGAATGTATAATAAGATGAAGATGAAAAAGATTGGACCATGCAAGGTCATAAGGAAATTTGGGGCAAACGCATATGAGATTGAACTACCCGATGGGGTCGGAATCTCACCGATATTCAATGTTGTGGATTTGTATCCTTACAGAGCTGAATAAGTAGGAGCAGAGGAGGAACAAAAATAAATTCAATGGACAAACCAAATGCCTGTAGCTAAAAAGCCACAGATGGAAAGCATAATTGACAAAAGGGTTAGTAAAAAGACTAGAAGAAAAGAGTATTTTGAATACTTGGTCAAATGGAAGGGACATCTAGTTGAAGATGTCAGTTGGGAGGATGAAGAAGAAATTCAAAAACATGGACAGACCATGCAAGAGCTCATGAATAGGAGTTCATGTAAATTTTCAATTGAGGGAGTATGATGTAGGAGAATCATACAAAGCCAAATCACGCGCCTAGCCAAAGGAACAATTGGACATGTAGATGAAAAAAAGGGCACACTTTTATGAAAACGTTTTGAATTTTGAAATATGAAGCATTAATGTAATAGATAGGATAAGCGTACTTACATTTGTCTTGGAGATATGAATAGATCTGGAGAAATTACTCTCATCTGTTGAATGTAATATGCATTTAAGTCTGTTTTATGAAAGTAGGTAGATTTGATTTAATAGATTAGATAGTTTAGAAGTATAGGAGGGAAAACGGATATAGACACCCTCACCCTTGTATCATTGTAATTTTTTATGATCATTCAGAATTCATAAGATGTAGAGCTGTAGCAGAGAGCTGTAGAGAAGAACCCATGTACAAGAGCACTTGAGTTAATATATGAAGCTTGACCCAACTTTCATGGTGTTATGATGCTTATTGTTTACATTTGTTGAATGGTATGCTTATAGTTGATTTGTTTCTCTGTTATGCATTGCTTCAAAGCTGCATTGTGTGCATGATTTCATGTTGAGTGTATGAATTCTGAGAGAAGAGAAGAATGAATTTCAATTGTTTCTCTTCCAGAGAATTCCTACAAGGAGTGCAGTGAACATCCACAAGGTGTGCATTGACGAGGGTTTGAGTTTTATCTCAGAAAGCTCAGGAGAGATACTGTTGTTCTCATACCAGCTGAAGTGCAAGAGAAGTACAGAGTCATGCAAGGTGTGCACAGGCTGGTTGAGGCCTTAGAATTTATCAACTAAGGTGAAGGTTGAAGGATTACTATTGCAAAGAGTGCACAGGGTCGAAGATTCAAATAACCAGAGGTTATTTGAAATTTTTCCGCAAGGAGTGCGAGTAGGAACGCTTTTGGAAGGCTTGAGTTTGCCAGTGAAAGCTCAAGAGAGATAATTCCTTTGAAGTGTTCAAAGGGAGATAGCGATCAAAACCTTTGTATTGAAGTTAAGTTCATGAGGGAGCACACTCAGTCATTGGGAAAAAGTCATTGAGGAGTGAATCAAGTGGTTAGAATTCTCTGTGGAGAGCTCACAAAGTCTAGAGGACCATAGGATCCAGTGGAGCTATAAGGTGGTTAGAAGTGGATGAACTCACCACCCTAATATCAAGAATCAATGTGAACCATTGATCATGGTCAATAAGAGCTATTGATCTTGTTTCAACCCACGTCGTTGGATCATTTCAGAAATTCAGGGTTCGTGAGTTTGGAGGGTAGACCAAATTCTTGGTTTCGTCCTGAGTTGCGAGGAATAGGGAAGGAGATCAGGACCATTGGATCCAAGCCATGGGAGAACCATTGGATCAGAACCTTCATGGGGTATCACGTATCAAAGGTTCATGGTTTGAAAGAACTTCTTTTTGACTGGAGAAGTCACGAAGTGCTGAGTGTCGAGGACTTATATGAACACATAGCACACCCGTTAGGTTTGGACCGTGTGGTTGACAGGTGGCATAAAAAACAAGCACCCAGAGAAAGGTGGAAGTGGGTGACAGGTGGTGGACACACGTCGCCTGGGAAGGAGTCAACCCATTTTTGACTTATCGCGTCTCAGGGATTCACAAAGGAGGAACACGAGTACTCAACACTCCAACTCGCGAAGTTGTGAGTTGCGAGGGGTGCTAGAGTTAGGCCCTAGCCGGCGGTTGCTTGTAGAGGCACTAGTGAGAAAGGATCCATACCTGTATCGCATCTCGGGTATTGGTGTTTGGAGAAAGAGGAGTCGAAGTTCTATGACTCACGAACTCCCGAGTTGCTAAAAGTGCTTGCACTAAGGCCTGGTTGTGGTGGAACAGAGACATAAGGCTCACACCTGGTGTTAAAATGCACAGGCTGAGTTTTCATGAAGGACCTGTGGATCAGATTCATGAGGTTCCAATAGGGATCAGAGGGAGCCACTTTGTCTCAAGGAGAATTTAGAACAATCCTGAGCAGATCTTGGCCAGAGGGTCAGGGGTCTGCACAAAAAATCCCCCCCCTGCTATGTGAACGGGTGTATAGTATTCATGGGGTATAAACATGGTTGAAAACAAATACCTATGAAACAAGAAGATAATCAAGCTCCACAACCAACAAGTCAAGGGGAAGAGAGATGATGGAAAATTGGAATATTTGTAGGAAGATACTAGTGGGTTGTGAGTTTTATGAGCTATGAGTGGATAGTGGGAGACCACCCTCTTTTGTGGATTACTAGCCTCAACACAAGGGTGATTGGTTGTTGATATTTGGAATAGTTAGTCTATGGTTGGGTGGAACATCCATCCCAAGTAGTTGGTTGTGAGATAGATTTAAAAGATAAGTGTTTAATCTGTTTTTGTCTTTTATTTATGAGTTAAATTGTTGTGCATGAACTCTGTGTATTTGAGAATGATTTATATGTTGTTGTGTTGGGTTTTTTAGTTGAAATTGATGTCTAATTTGGTGTGTTGTATATGCATGCAATTAATTGTAATAGACAATATTTAAATCTGATTTTTATTTCGTAGCTAGAAGCTACAAGAAAGATAAGTGTTTAATCTGTTTTATGTCTTTTATTTATGAGTTAAATTGTTGTGCATGAACTCTGTGTATTTGAGAATGATTTATATGTTGTTGTGTTGGGTTGCTTAGTTGCATTTCATGTCTAATTTGGAGCATTGTATATGCATATAATTAATTGTAATAAACAAAAGTTAAATCTGGTTTTTAATTAGTAGCTAGAATCTACAAGAAATCATTTAGTTAGAAAACATTTAGTTTTTATGAGTATTCCACATTGTAATGTCCCTTGGTTAGTTTGGGGGATGCTACATTAAGGTATCATAGCCCTTAAGTTCAAGAATCGAGCTTGAATGGGCCAAGAATGGGTGTGAATTGAGTAATTTTCTATTGCAAACTTCGGTTTATGTAAATTTGGGGGAAATGGAGAGGCCAAAGTGAAATCCCCAAATTCGTGGGTAAATTTCGAGTTGGAGTGCCTCAGGGCAGTCGAAAAGATGATCTGAAGCGTGAACATGTTAGTACAAAGATGAATTCATCCTCATAAGTTGAAAATATGAGTTTTAATGGCCATGTAGAGTTGCATAAATTTTGGTGAATCTATGACAAAGATCACATTTGATCTCACGATCAACGACCCATATTCATCTTGATAAATTTAAAATTTTTATAAGGTTCAATCATTTGAAAGGTTGATCAAGTCAATGACCAGCATTCCTTTTCGGTAGATAAGTGAATTTAGCAAATCGATGAATGAGATTCATTTTCAGTTGTTGGGAGGTTAGGTCCGATTAACAACTAGGATTCATTTCGGGGGTTTCAAAATGGATAAGATCAATGGTTGAGGTTCATCGATAGAGTTGGGTGAAGTACGACGAATCAATGATTCAGACTGTTTCGATTGGAAGATCGACAGTCCATATAAATCAAATAAATTTCGAAAATTCTCTAATTGTTGAAGTTCACTAAGATAAATTGTCGACGACCGATGGTCAGATTAGCCGAAATGGCAAAGAGTTTGGTTCGACCAAAAGACATCTTTGACCGTCAATTATCGAAAATTAGGTGTTGGCCAAATCTAGTGAAGTATTTTCAATCACCAATGAAAATCATTGATGGTTTATGGGTTGATGGTCATGCATCAATTGATTCGACAAAGTGTTCTGAATCAAGAAAGTGAAGTCATTGATGGCCAATTGATCGATGGTCGGGAATTAACCGATTTGGCAAGGTGTTTGGGTCGTCCAAGAGAAACGTTCGATGGTCAATGAAGGAAAGAGGGTGATGTCGTGTCATGCCACATCAAAATCCATGTTTTGTGCCAACTCAACCAAGTTGACACCTCAGAATGACATGTCATGCCAAGTTAATGTCCACATGTCATGCCACATCAACAATTTCCACGTCAGCTAAAGGAGATGGTCAATGGCCGACAGTCGGGCCGACCGAAATGAGGAACTATTTTCGTCAGTAGGTAAGGATGAAAAATGGTCGATGGGTCAATGGTCAGGCATCAACCAAACTAGTGAGGAGTTCTATTCACCAATGGAAACTTCCAACGACTGACAATTGGGTTGGTTGGTTTGGAGCATGTACAAATCAATCATCAGGGAATTGGGCCGATGTTCTACGGTTGGGTCGATAGTTTGGGGAAAGTGTTGTGCATTACAGAGGGGATTCATATTTTACATATTTTGAGGTCAACAAATCATATTTAAGGGTTTCTAATGCAGCAAAATAGTCAATTTTATGCAAGTGGTATTTGAAGGTCATTAACTTGCGGGGCAATTTTGAGGGCTTAAACAATGTTTTTATCCAATCAAAACCCACGAAAATAGAGTGTACCAAGGTGCAATTTTCCTTTACAGATCAAATAAAAGATCTCGAGGAGAGCTAAAGCTTTCCAATGAGATAAATTGTTCGCAAAATAGATCGCAAAATAGAGCTCGTATGAAAAAGTTACAACTAAAATAGTAAGGGTAAAATTTTGGCACCAGTTTACTTGTAGAGGGCATAACTCCTCTCAAGAGTATGTTTGGGGCACAGGAGTTGTCTGCGGAAAGCTGGTGAACCATAGAAGAAATCCATGGACATAGATTTAGGATCTGGGTATGCAAAAATGTGTAGTAAGAAAAATAAGACACATGTAGCATACATGGATAAATTGGGCAAAGCAACCTAAACTTCTTTGGACGATAATTTTCATCTTGGAGCTTGAATTTGAGAAAGAAAATAGTCATTGGAAATTTATTAAGGAGTAGAGGACATCTTTCCACTCATAATTTTGATTTGGGTAGTAAAACTTTTCCAAAACTAATAAATAGATTTCTATAGTAGTAAAAGAGTGGAAATTGCAGCATGTGAATATTACAACTTTTTTCTCATAACTCATATTGAGGCATGACTACAATCGTTGGAAAGATTTTTTAGAGAGGAATGCATCTAAGTAATCATATTTTTATTTGGTACATTTTTTTCTTCATAAATTGGGATAAATAGTCACCTGTATTCTAATTGATGAAATGTTTTACGCTATGCATGTTCTGACAACGATTATTACATGCACATTTCTTACAGAAATAGAAGTACATGAAAGCAACTTTAGTTATTATATGAGGACTAGAGTTATGGAAGAAGCTTAGGGATATTACAACCATAAGGAAGAGATCATAGGTTGGCATGTCATCATGGGGAATGATGAGATTGAGTCAAATGGAAGAAGAGACAGGAAGGAGCCTGTAACTATGAGAAGCATGCATAGGGAAGTGCAGAGCTATAGAGATGAAAATGAAAGGACTATAAAGGATCAAGAGGAGATACTTTAGAGATTAAACATGTTGCATAGGCAAGTTAACAAGGAATCTGGCACCAAGAAAGAAGCTAGTGCAATAAAAGTGTCAGCATCTAGATCCCATAGCAAAAGGGATGATCATGGAAATTATAGGTAGTCAAGAAGCATGAGCAAGCGACATCATTCTCCAAATAAATACACCAAAAGAAATAATGCAATTTCATGGATAGGGAGAAATTCAAGTATGTATTCTATTCAAAGGAAAAGAAGAAGGCTCGAGGTAGAGATATTGCAATGTGAGCTTAGGAAGATCAAGCCACCTACTTTCAATGATGAGCACTAGAAAGGAGAAGAGGTTGAGGCCTAGCTATTGGAAATGAAGAAATATTTCCAGCTGCATGACTACCCCTCCCAAGTAGAATTTATAATTTTCACCTACCACTTGCAAGGAAAGAAATCCATGTGGTGGGATCATCTTGAACAAGTCAAGAACCTTGATGAGAAGAGAATCTCATGGAGGCAGTTCATAGGATATTTCTAAGAGAAATATTTGTCTGAGCATTACTATGAAAGGAAGATGAAAGAGTTCTTGGAACTCAAGTTGGGAAGCATGAAAATGGATGAATATAAGAAGAGGTTCTTTGAATTGTTGAAGTATGTTGACTTCATCAAGTATGATAAAGTTAAAATCCAAAGGTTTCTAAGTGGCTTACCTTCCTTCTATAGTGACAAGATACAATATGATAACTCCAAAATTTTGGAAGAAACCGTAAGGAGAGCAAGGCATATTTTTTAGAAAAGAAGAGGAAGGCCAATTTTCCAAAAATCTTGGAATGAAAAGATGAAGGGGAAAAGGGATCAAAGGCAGAAAGGTTTTAAGCCACCATTTTTCAAGAGAATCACCCAAGAAAATCAGCAGGGTCAATCAGCTCAAAATGAGCACAAGACTGCAAATTCATTAGGGAAAAGGCCAAGGTAGAGACATGTACAATGTTGGGGATATGAGGGAAATCACTTATACAGAGACTTCCCTCCCAAAATATAAAGAATGAGGACTTTCCACAACATTCGAGAGGATAAAATAGTGGAATACATGGGAGGAAGAATGCCAGGAATTTATGCAACCTTGGACAACAAGAAAGCATGGTATCAATCTCCCATGATTGAAGTGAAAGGTAAGATCAATAATGAGCCCATAGAAATTTTAATCGATTATGGAGCTATCCATAGTTACATAAACTCTAATATTGTTGAAATATTTAATTTACAAAGAAGTAAGCATAAGAAATCTTGGCTAGTTCAGTTATCCATGGGAGCTAAGAAAAAGATCAATGAGCTTGCTAAATATTGTCTGATAGACATGAATGGACTCAACACAAAGGTAGATGTAAACATCATACCATTGGGTTCATATGATTTCCTAATTGGCATGGATTGGTTGGAAACACACCATGATGTCCTAGACTGTTACAAGAAGACAATCACGTGTCTTGATGAAAAATGGAAGAAAGGAAAGATTCATGGAATTCCAAGAGTTGTAGTTGTTGGGAAGATTTCAACTATGCAGTTGAAGAAGAGTTTCAAGAACATATATTATATTTTTGCATCCCATATGCAAGAGGCATCCAAAAAGATAAATTGGCAAGCATTGAAGACCATCCATTCTTAAGGGACTTTGAAGATGTTCTTACAGAAATCTTAGGATTGCCATAAAAGAGAGACATTGATTTATCTATTGATTTGGTGCGAGGAGTTTCCCTAGTGTCTAAGACACCTTACAGAATGGGCATGCCATAATTAAAAGAGTTGCAGATACATCTTGAGGAGATTTTGAAGAAGGGGTACATGCACCCAAGTGTGTCACCTTGGGGATCCCCGGTTATTTTTATGAAGAATAAATATGGAACCTTAAGGTCATGTATTGATTTTAGGTAGCTAAACAAGGTCACCATAAAGAACAAATATCCCTTGCCAAGAATTGATGATGTGTTTTATCATCTAAAAGGTGCAAGAATATTTTCCAATATTGACTTGTGATCAAGCTATCATCAATTGAGGATTAAGGAAAAAGACATCAACAAGACAACCTTCAGAACAAGATATGGGCATTGTGAATTCACGGTAGTTCCATTTGGACTATCAAATGCCCAAATATATTCCTTCGCTAGCAAATTCTTGTGTTAGTGATGGCTTCAGGCTCCAATATGATTTTTCCTTCCTCGTCAAGTTCTGGCAATATACTTTGAACTAGGATCTTGCCTCCTATAACCTTCTTTAAGCATGAAACATGAAAAACTGGGTGTACTCATGAAGATGCAGGCAACTCCAATTTGTATGCCATAGTACCAATCTTTTGCAACACCTTATAAGGGCCATAGTACTTTGGTGATAATTTATTATCCTTCTTGGCTTGCTTGAGGAACATTTGTTTGTATGGTTGTAGTCTTAAAAACACCCAAACTGCTACTTCAAAACTTCTTTCACTATGATGTTGATCTGCTTGTTGTTTCATACGATTCTGTGCCATGGTCAGGTTGTCCTTTAAGATTTGGAGAACTTGTTGTTCATTCTTGATGTGATCTTCCACTGCTTAAACCTTCAATTTTTCTTTTAGAGAAGACGTGATGGAAGGAGGGTGGTATCAATAAAGTTCCATAAATGGTGTAATTTTTGTTGTAGTATGAAAGGAAGTGTTATATCACCATTATGCCGAGGGTAACCATTTGAACCATTGTGTTTGTTTATCAGAGACAAAGCAATGAAGGTATCCTTCCAGAAATTTGTTCACTATCTCGGTTTGTCCATCAGATTGAGGAAGATAGGATGAGCTATGAGCTAATTGAGTACCCAAACAAGAAAATAATTTTGTCCAAAAATGTCTAGTGAAGATGGGATCTCTTTCACTTACAATAATCTTTGGGCTGCCATGTAGATTTTGAACTGTATCCATGAATGCGGTGGCAACTATACTAGCTTTGAAGGGATGAGAGAGTGCACAAAAGTGTGCATACTTGTTCAATCTATCAACAATCACCATGATGACACACTTTCCTTCAGACTTCGGTAACCCTATGATGAAATCCATGGAAACCTCCTCCCAGTGCTAACTTGGGATGGATAATGGTTGTAAAAGACCTGGGGTCTTAATTGTTTCCACCTTATTTTGTTGGCAAACCAAACATTCTGCCACAAACCTTTGAACATC
>ML780488.1:1606007-1617779 GCA_009831015.1 Picea engelmannii
TTGTGTATGTGGCACATTATGTAGATCAAAGAATTGCTCCATCTAAAGTATCCATGTGATTGGGTCCTTGCCATCAAACTTCCTCATATCGATCTTAGGAATGTGGTTGGTCTTCAACCCAAAGTTGGAGTTTCTCCATTCTGAACTCACCTTCCTTTTGTCCTCATCATGAATTTCATGGGATGCATTTTCACTTTGAGGGGTCTTCTCTGTTACGAAAATTTTCAATACTTCCATGATCTCCTCTTTTAAACCATCCATCTTTGCCTCCAACTTAGCTTCCATCTCTTGTAGTTCATCTTTTGTTACTATATTCTTTTGTAAACCATTTATGTCCCTATGCATTTATTCACCTTCATCAAGAGTCCAAGTAGGATATTATGGAGGCTTATTTGGTGTAGAAGTTCCCTTTTTGGGTGGCATGTTGTCCAAGTATCACTTTTGAACCTTGATTTTGAGGTGGTTCTGCTAGACAATATTTCTTCTATTGTATCTCCCAGGTTTCGTCCCTTATGGGTATGAAAATTTCTTTTATGTATTTCTCTGATATTTCTTCTCTGTAATTCCACAGGTCTGATCAAAATTGGATGTGCCAAGTGGAATTTATGGTAAATTCCCCACAACTTGTCAATTTTTGGCCTTTCCAAAAGATCTCACTTGTATAGTGTGTCCTAGACAAAATAATTGATATAAAATTCTGAAACTCATACCCGCAATACTATAGACTCTACACGATCCAATGAAACCAGTCCCTCTCAATTTGGATACTCTAAGAAGAAGTTATGATTGTTTTACCTGGTACACCTTCTTGAGACTAGTCAATAGGACTAGTCAGATACCCTATCTTACACAGGGTGTATCTACAAATTTAAGATGATCTAGAAGCTTAAATTTTTACCACAGATACCTTACTAATTTATGTGAATAGCCTCCAGAATTCAGGGTCTGAAATTTTACAAAAACGTTTTTATAGAGAAAATTCAGCGATGACTCATTTCAGGATGATTCCAAAACCCTATCTTGTACAGGTTGTATCTCAGAAAGTATAAGGCCTCAAGAGGTGAAATTTTAACCCAAAGTACCTTGATTCATCTACTAAATATTCTTCAAGCTTTTCCTTCTGAAACATTGTAGAAAAAATGTTATAGCGAAAATTCCAAGGTGTCTTAGATGTAGCAGCAAAACCCTAAGACCTTGAGCTCTTATACCATATGTTAGGAACCACCAAATATCAATATAGCATAGATAAACCTCAGAAAAATTATTCAACACCTTGAAAAAAAGATAATTTTAAATAATAAGCCTCTTCGAGGGGGAAACCTCCTTTTACCCCACTTAAATGTTCAAGTACAAGATGATTCCAAATGAAAATGTCTCCTTGGTATATATAGGAGACTAGGAGTTATAATTACAACTAATGGAATAAAGCCAACATAAATAAAATAACACTACTAATGTAATATGCCCCAATTAAGGGGTAATGAATCAATATTAGGGCTTAACATGCTCTGATATTCAAGATTGTATATCTGGATGAATATTTTGTTGTGTGCATTGATGCATACAAGGGAGGGCTCGGTGGAGTCCTTAGTCAAAAATATCATGTGGTATGCTACAAATCCAGTAAATTAAAGGAGCATGAGAGGAATTATGCTACCCATGAATTGGAATTAGCAACAATTGTACATGCATTAAAAATGTGGAGACATTACCTCATGGGTCATAAATTTAGCTGAGAAAAAACCAATGTGGTCTGAAGCATTTGTTTGGACAACCAACATTAAATTCCAAAAAAATAGATGGCTTGAATTCCTTAGTGAATATGACTTTTAAATTAAACATATAAGTGGAAAGAAAAATCAAGTGGTTGATGCACTCAGTAGGAGAGCTCATAAAGCGCATGTTGTAGCCATTATCATGTACAAGAATGATCTAAAAGTTAATATTATTGCAGCAAAAAATTCAGATCAACAATATCTAAACATAAAAGAGACATTGCAATAAGGAAATTTTCAGTATAAATTTAATTTTTATGAGCTGAAAAAAGATGGAGTTCTCATGTACAAAGGAAAAGTATGTGTTGAATTCTAGTGAGATGAAAATTTCAATTCTAAAGGAGATGCATAATGTGTCATATGTTGGGCACCCTAGATATCAGAAGACAATTGCAACTCTAAGAAGATAATATGTTTGGTCAAGAATGAAGAAGGAGGTGGATAATTACATATCCAGATGTCTATAGTGTCAGAAAGTGAAGACTGAACATAGGAATCCAACAAGGCTACTACAACCATTGCTCATTCTAGAATGGAAGTGGGAAGTTGTCACAATTGATTTTGTTACTAAGCTACCCAGAAAAGTGAAGAACCATGATTCCATAATGGTGGTGGTGGATAATTTAACTAAGAAAACACATTTTATTCTGGTGAAGACAACACACAAGGAAACAAATATTACAAAAATTTATATGAAAGAAATTGTCAAGCTACATGGGGTACCTAAGGAAATAGTTTCAGATAGAGATCTAAATTTTACTTCCAATTTTTTGAAGGGTTTGTTCAAAGGATTTGAGAAAAATTTAAATATCAGTACAGTGTATCACCCAGATCCATATGGGAAAACAAAGAGGGCCAACATAATCATAGAGGACATTCATAGGATGTATGTGATGGATCAACTGTCAAAGTGGGAGGATTATATCCACTTAGTGGAATTTTCCTACAATAATGGGTATCAAGCCTCATTGAAAATGAGTCCATTTGAAGCATTGTATGGAAGGAAGTGTAACACACTAGTGAGTTGGGCCCGATTTATTGAAGGAAATGGAAGAGAAGATGGAAAAGATAAAGCATAATTTAAAGGATACCCAAGATAGGAAGAAAATTTATGCAGAAAATAATAGAGTGTTTAGATATTTTAAAGTGGGAGAACAATTTTTTTTTAAAGTGAAAGAAAAAAGAAGTTCTCTAAGATTAGGAAGCTTCCTGATATTGGCAACAAGATATTGTAAGCCTTCTGAAATATTAGAAAATATAGGGCTAGTTGCATATATGATAGCATATATTTCATCCATGAGAGTGCATAATGTATTTAATGTGTCATTATTAAATAAATATGTGCATTACCTTAACCACATAATTGATTGGAATGTGATCCGGGTGGAGCATGAAAGGGATTTTTGTGTGGAACCAATATGCATCATAGACCGGAAATTCAAATTTCTTAGGAATAAAGCCATAGGGATGGTAAAGGTTTAATGGAACTTCTAAAATCTTGAATATTCTACATGGGAGAATGAATAAAACATGCAGGAAGAGTACCCACAAAGTTTTGTCAATTTTGAATAAAACATAATGCAAGACTCCATTTTGAGTAGCTAAAGTTTCATAACCACATCTCACAGTCCTAGCCAACTGCATTGGGGAACTTGATAAAAGAATGGATCATTCATTGGGTTAATACTAATAAACATATGGTATATCCCTTGGGTTAGCCCTAATAAACAAATGGTTCATTCCTTGGGTTAGCAAGTTGAGAGGAACAAAAGATTATGGTTGGAACTAATGTTGAAGTTGTAAAATTGTAGAATTTTATTTCTAAAGCATTGTGATGTAAATTTTCATCTATGTAAATCAGCGTGGTGTGCACCAAGGAAGGCACACATTTGTAGGGGAGGGGGGATTTAACATCCCCACTATAATCCCCAGTTTAATTAATGCTTAATTTAGATATAATATGTGGCTACGACCAAGCAATGTAATATGTGATTTGTATTTTTGAATGTTATTAATAAAATGTGATGCCAACTTCTAAGGGGACATGGAAAAAGGTGCGGGATGAATTAATACACAAGAAAGGGGAGAGTCTAGGATAATAGCCAAGAGGGGTCCAAGGGGGAATTACCCATGTATATTAATTCAACCCATTTTCCTAAATTTTCTATTAGTATATGAACCTTCCAATTTCGGATTGAGTATTCCCAAAGCCAATCATTGAATACATGTAAGAGAGTGGGTGTGACTGGTCACATCCCAAAGTTATTGGGCACATGGGGGATGAGTACAATAATCTTGGGGAAGTGTGTGATTCAAGCAAGAAAGCCAAAGGAGAGGAAATTCATATGGGTAGCTACAACAGTTTTTCACAGTCAAGTTTTTTGCATGAAGAGCAACTAGAGAGAAGGGAAGCGAGCTTAGATCATCTAGTGTAGCGATGGAGGGTAAACTATAGAGCATGATAGAGAATATTTGGAGCATTTTGTAGGTTAATATTGAAGAGTCGACTTTTCATGCCTGAAGAGTGAACTCTTGAGTGAGTTTCACTAAAACAACAAGTGTTGTTGTTGTTGTTGCCGCTGGTAGTTTTTCCTAGCAGTGAATTCCCTTGAGTTCCCAGCTGAGACATTCTTATATACCTGTGTTAGAGATACCCTAATAAATTAATGGGATGCCTGAGGGACTGATATCATTGAAGAGGTACATTCCTTAGGTTGGGAAGGTCAAAGGAAAGAGAGTTAGTAGAAAATCAGGATAGTGGCAGGAAGATACCAGTGGGTTGTGAGTGGACAATGGGATACCACCCTCTTTTGTGTATTACTAGCCTCATATCGGGGTGATTGGCTATTGATATTTAGAACAATTAGTCTATGGTTGGGTGGAACGTCCCTCCCAAGCAACTGGTTGCACAACATATTTAAAAGATAAGTGTTTAATCTATTTTCTATCTTGTATTTATGAGTTAAATTTCTATGCATGAACTCTGTGCATTTGAGAATGATTTATATGTTATTGTGTTTTGTTTCTTAGCTGCAACTCATGTCTAATTTGGAGTGTTGTATATGCATGTAATTAATTGTAATATACAACAGTTAAATCTGATTTTTAATTCATAGCTATAAGCTATAGGAAATTATTTTGTTAGTAGAAATTTAGTTTTTATGAGTATTTTTTACTGTAATGTCCCTCAGTCGGGTTGGGGTACTTTACAAGGTATGAGATGCTCCTTATTTTCCTGATAGAACTTGAAAGGCTCATAAATTTTTAGATTTTCCACATTCACTACCGAGTAAATCTGCATATATGGGGATATAATGAATCTATAGGCATTATCACACACCTTCTCCAATACCTAAAAAAGACCATATTGCAAAGCCTTGATATTATTATTGGGACCCTATAGCCTTTCTTTGTTCAACTACAACTAAAATCTGTCTCCCACCTTGAACGTTTTCTCAGTTTTATGTTGATCATATCAGACATTGTACCTTTCCTATGATTTCTTCAATATCTAATGTACTTGCAAATGGATCTACCCAATATTTTCAACAAATTTCTCCACTTTAAATGATTCTACTGTGAAATATTCCCTCAGTCTTCCTTGTTACCCATATACAACATCCAAGGGTGAAGGTAGCAAATACCCAAGTCAAGTTTGGAATGGGGACTTACCAATACAAGTATGGACTCTATTATAAGAGTGTTGAATATAGATCATATTTGCATATCTAGATGTTTTTTATTGTAACCCCTCAAAATATTAACCAAATTCTTGTTTAGCTACTTTTTTATGCACAATTTTCTATGGATGGAAAGTTGTATATCTCTTCAACTTGGTTTCCATCTTTTCCCAAAGTATATTCTAAAAGGAATTGAGATATCTAGTATCCCTATCTAAGATGATGCTCTATGGTATCCTAAAGTGTGCCTAGACATGTTCAAAGAACATGTTTTTTGTGTCGTTTCTTTTGATGGGCCTTATACAAGGCATAAAAATGCACATCTTGTTGAACCTTCCAACTACCACAAACAGATAGTCATGTGTCTTCCTGGTTGTTGGAAAGCTACCCACAAAATCCATGGAAATTCTTTATGAGGGTTGAGTGGGTATACGTAAGGGATGGTACAAACCTTTCTTTCTATTAATAGGATTGATGGTACAACAAAGTATGCACCTCTAATATACCAAGCTACATCTTCTTGCATTATGGTCCAATACACATACCTTTATAAGTTGGAAACTATAATCCCAATACCAAAATGTCCTACAACCTTGGAGGTGTGAGCCTCTTTGATAATTTGCAATATTTCACCTTTAGGGACACAAATATTTTCTATCTTGTAGAGAAACCCATTATGGAGATGATATTCAACGTTACCATCATGTTCTTCTACACAAATTTGGCCATGTAGCTTCCATAAAACCTCTTTAAAGTCCACATATTTTGTGTATGCCTCTTTGTATGCATCATGGATAAAAGGCTCCATGTGTAAATGAATTCTCAAAGTTGTAATATTGGATGTAAGTGGCCTTGAAAGCATGTTTTACAACTTATTAATGATTCCCTTCTTATATTTCATGACTAGATGAAACTACTACAAAACCTCATCCACTTGTATTGTCTGGTTTGCTAAAGCTTACTCTGGGCCTACAAATACTGCAGTGGTTGGTGATCAATATGGATAATGATTTCCTTTCCCATTAGGTAATACTTAAACTTCTTAACATCTTGAACTAGGGCATAGAGTTCCTTATCATGCATAAGGTAGTTTAGGACTCCCCCATGAAATATTTCAAAATTATAGCATACCATTTTACCTCCTTTCATCAAGATGGGTCCCATAGCATATCCACTTGCATCCATCTCCAATTTGAAAGGATTTTTGTTAAGGTCCTAACCCGCACATAGGTAGATCAATGTATTCAGATGTAATAAAGGTCAATATTAATGAGACCTTTCAATAAAATAGAGTAAGGCGGATGTAAGAAGACCTAATATAAGCTTCCGCTTCTAGAAGGATCTTCCTCTAGATGCTTCTCTTAATAGACATATTTAGTATAAATAAGGGTCGAGGGTATGAAAACCCTAGCTTGGAGATTATTGTAATAGAGCGCTGCTCGACTGGAGGTTGCCCCATCGAAGAGGCCTATGAACATTGCTTTCTGAATCAAAGTGCTTTTCTATTGCTATTTCGCATATCATTTTTGTGTATTGTGAAGATTATGCTGGATATTTTACTATTATTCTACCATTTCTAGCATTTTATTTATGTTCTGTATATTTTATATATCTGGTATCTTGCAAGTGGTATCATAGCACTTTCCTTGGCAGAAATTGTGGGTATTTTTTTTTTAGGGTAGAGACGTATTCCGACGTCTTTAAGCCACAGAGATCTGCCGTTACGCACATAAACCTGCGGTTGAGGGATTCATACACATAGGAGATACAAGTGGTTCTTAAGCGCACATCTGTTGGCCACCCTTGTAACCCCTGTTGGTACACCTTCGAGTGGTAGCACATCAGATAGCACCTATGTACGGATCGACCTAGATTTCCTGAAGCCCTCTTTAGATAAACCTATTGACCGCTGGACTGCTATAGTGTCACTGAGAACAGCACTCGAGAAGATACTCTCTAGTACCTGGGTAGTCGGGTAGTACGGCTAAGGGTACGGTCTATCCTCCTTAGTTAGTGCCCTGAGATATTGGGCCGAGTACTACTGTTGGACCCCGCACGTATATCAAAGAGCTATAGAACAGGGCAAACCCTTGTCTATAGAACCCTTGAATACCTAACCCTTGGGGAACATAAACAACAACATAAACAAATTAAACTAGCGAGATCTATTGACACGCATCTATGTTCGGGTTGCTAAGTAAATACTCTCTGGTTCAGAATTTGGGGATTTTAGCACTGCAGCATTCTTCAGACCAAAGCATAACCCTGCAGCTATAAAAGCATAAGTCTGGAAATTTTTTCACCATTATTTGAGACCTATTCCATTAGATTCATCTCTTCTCCCATATCACTTTCATCCATATCATTTTTCTGCAAAAATTTCTGACCCCGCCCGCTCCCTTTTTAGTTCACCCATCATCATGGCCCATACCTATAACCAAGAACTAGAGTCTCTCTTCAACACCCTACAATCTGGTTTACTTCATACCCAACAAGAAGTTCAACAACTCAGTGCTATTATTGCCTCCCGTGATGCCTCCATGAATGCATCCGTAAATGTAGCCATGCAGTCCGCAATGGCGGAAGTCAAACACGAACTGAACACCCAGCTTGAATCTGTCTTTGCATCACTCTGCACCAAAATCAAACTCTCTACCGATGACTCTTTTCTAGAGGCACATAAAAAGACTGAAGGTGAAACTTCTTCCCATTCCTTTCAACCCCATCACTTTCAAAGGGACATATGCCTTCTGCGGGTGGATGTAACCAAATTTGATGGCTCGGACCCCACTGGTTGGGTCACACAATTGGAACATTATTTCTCTCTCTACAACATTACAGATGACTTGGCCAAACTCTGGTATGGTGTTATCCATCTAGATCAAGAACGTTGGTAATGGTGGCAATGGAGAAAAACTTCCCATCAAGGGTATATTGCTTGGACCCAATTTGTTGCTGAGCCTTATGAATGCTTTGACACTGACACCAACCATTTGGGCCATTTGACAAAATTGAAGCAATCAGGCACATTCGAAGACTTCATAGCTGCATTTGAGCGTCTGGCTTTTCGAACAGAAGGCATGACTAATGCTTTCTTTCGAGAGTGTTTTATTAGTGGCCTCAAGGAGGAGATTCGAGCCCATATCCTCATGGTTCGACCTACGACTTGGGTGGAGGCTACCAAAAAAGCTAAAGAATCACAACAAATTGTTTCCTCTCAAAACCGTAAGCCTTCCTTTATCCCGCGCCCTAAACCAGTAAACCCCACTACTCCCTCCGCCCCATTAAAAATCCAAAAATTGACCAGGGCCGAAATGGTTGAATGCTAACTCAAAGGCCTCTGTTATAATTGTGATGACAAATATTTTCCAGGCCACAAATGTAAGGAACAAAATCTCTTTATGGCCATCTCTGAGGATATTCGGGAAGAAGATGTTGACAACCCCCCTATGCCTGAGTCACCAGAAATCTCTGACATAAACCCTCCCTCCGACCCTCCTGAAGTGGAACCAATCATTTCCCTCAATGCTCTCACTGGCTTCTCTCCCCCCCAAACCCTCAAGCTAATCGGTTACATCAAGCACCGAAAGGTCATCATCTTAGTTGATAGTGGCAGCACCCACAATTTTATTCATCATCGCATTGCCTAAGAAACCCATTGCTACATCCATGCTATCAATAATTTCCAAATCATGATTGCCAATGGTGGTTCTATGAAATGTGGCAGGTGCTGCAAAAATGTGCGTCTCCAAATAGGTGAATACCACCTCAAATCCCATATGTTTTCTATTGACATGGGTGGTTGCGACATTGTGTTGGGTGTCGAATGGCTAAGAACCTTGGGTACCATTCTCATGGATTTTCATAACTTAACCATGCAATTTGACCAAGGAGGCAACAAATATAAATTCCAAGGCATCACTGCGGGTTCTCCTAAAGTCATCATTTCTCATCGCATGGAAAAATTGCTCAAAAAAGGTCATTCGGGTGTCATAGCCCAACTCCACGCCATACAAGCCACAGAGATCCCACCCATGCCCCAAGACCTCCAAGCCCTCCTTTCTAAACATCAAACAGTCTTTTCCACTCCCCAAGGACTCCCTCCTTCCCATGGTGTCCATGATCATTCCATTCCCCTTGTTCTAGGAAGCCTTCCCCCAATATACGTCCATATCACCACCCCTTTGCACAAAAGAATGAAATTGAAAAAATGGTCCAGGAACTCCTTACTGCCGGAGTCATCCATCCTAGTACGAGCCCTTACTCTTCTTCGGTCATCATGGTACTGAAGAAAGAAGGTTCTCGGAGAATGTGTCTTGACTTCCATGCTCTCAATAAACTAACCATCAAAGACAAATTTCCCATTCCTGTCATTGATGACCTCCTGGATGAATTGAGTGGTGCCCAATTCTTCACCAAACTTGATCTTCACTTGGGCTATCACTAGATATGTATGAAAGAGTTTGACATTCCCAAGATAGCCTTTGACACTCATGAGGGCCACTACGAGTTTTTGGTCATGCCCTTTGGTTTGTGTAACGCCCCCTCCACCTTTCAGAGCCTCATGAACCATGTCTTTTGCCCTTTTCTCCATCATTTTGTCTTAGTTTTCTTTGATGATATCCTCATATATAGCAAGACATGGACAGACCATCTTACTCATGTGGATCAAGTTCTCAGCCTACTCTCTCAGCACCAGATTTTCCTGAAATAGTCCAAATGTGCTTTTGGTGCATCCGAAGTAGAATACTTGGGTCATCTAGTGGGAAAGGATGGCGTCAGGGTGGACCCAAAAAAGATTGAAGCTATGCAAGACTGGCCGCAACCAAAGACTCTCAAAAGCTTGCATGGATTTTTGGGCCTCATAGGGTATTATCACAAGTTCGTTAAGAACTATGGAAAGATTGTAGCACCTCTCACGGCTCTCCTCAAAAAGAACTCTTTCACTTGGACCCCAGCAGCTGCTCAAGCTTTTCAAACCTTGAAGACGACCATGTGCACCACTCCAGTTTAGGCCCTCCCCGACTTCACAAAGACATTTGTGTTGGAATGCGACGCCTCAGGGAAAGGAATTGGTGCTATCCTTATGCAAGAAGGTCGACCTTTGGCCTTCACTAGCAAGCAACTATCTAAAAAGAACTTGGGCAAACCCATTTATGAAAAAGAAATGTTGGCGATTCTGCATGCCGTTGAATTATGGCGTCCTTATCTCTTGGGGCAACGATTCCAAATTAAGACCGACCATCAAATCCTCAAATACTTTCTGGAACAACTCATTTTCTCCCAGGAGCAACAAAAATGGGTCACTAAGCTCTTTGGATATGATTATGAGATCATTTACAAGAAGGGAAAAGACAATGTCGTGGTGGATGCACTGTCCCGGAAATATGAAGATGAAGGATCCCTTTTTTTCTTTCCTTCATTGTACCCAATTGGCTGCAAGCTGTGCACCAGGAATGGCTTCAAGACCCCAAAAGTTCGCATCTGATCCAGCAACTGTAGAACAAGGCTCAGGCTCCCCCAGGGTACTCCTGGCTCCAGGATGAGCTTCGATACAAAGGCTGCTTGTATTTAAGTAAACAATCCAAGCTCAAATCCATAGTACTTTCTAAGCTTCATGCTACACCCACAGTGGGGCACTCAGGGTTCACCAAAACATATGACCGAGTCAAACGTTCTTTTTTCTGGGATGGTATGAAACATGACATCCATAAGTTTGTGGCTGAATGTGAGGTATGCCAACGCAACAAGGGAGAAACAGTCAAATCTCCAGGCACCCTCCAACTACTTCTGATTCCCCCTGCTATTTGGAAGGATATCTCTATGGAATTTATTACAGGCTTACCCAAATCGAGGAATAAATCAGTCATAATGGTGGTGGTGGATCACCTTTCTAAGTATGCTCATTTATGTGCTCTTCACCACCCATTTACTACATCCAGGGTGGCTCAAATTTTCATGGATCAGGTCTTCAAGCTTCATGGCATGCCAAAATCTATTGTTTCTGATTGAGACCCAACTTTCACAAGCAATTTTTGGCAAGAACTGTTTAAGCTACAAGGCACACAATTGCATCTTAGCTCAGCTTATCATCCCCAGACAGATGGTCAAATGGAAGTCGTCAACAAGTGTTTGGAAACATATCTGAGGTGTTTTGCCTCTGAAAAACAACATCAGTGGGCTCAATGGTTACCCCTCGCTGAATGGTGGTACAACACTACATACCATACAACCACTCGCATGACTCCTTTTGAAGCAGTGTATGGATAGAAGCCACCGTCAGTTCTCTCATACTTACCGGGTACCTTGAAGGTCCA
>ML780488.1:1618151-1634040 GCA_009831015.1 Picea engelmannii
AGCATGTGGGACAAGTCGCATATCAGTTAGCTCTGCCCAGTCAGTCGAAGCTACATCCTGTTTTTCATGTTTCATTCTTGAAGAAGGTGATTGGAACCAGGTGCCAAATTCAAACCAACCTTCCAGAGTTAGTTGAAGAAGGACCAATTTGGCTACAACCAGAAGTAGTTTTGGACCAGCGGGAGCATTGCCTGCATTAGAGAACCATCAAAGAAGTGCTAGTACAGTGGAAAGATATGACTCTAGCAGATGCCACTTGGGAACTAGCTACCATTCTGCAGTAGTTTCCACATCTCAAGCCTTGAGGACAAGGTTGTTTTTAAGGGGGCGGACATGTTAAGGTCCTAACCCGCACATAGGTAAATCAATGTATTCGGATTTAATAAAGGTCAATATTAATGAGACCTTTCAATAAAATAGAATAAGGTGGATGTAAGAAGACCTAATAGAAGCTTCTGCTTCTAGAAGGATCTACCTCTAGATGCTTCTCTTAATAGACATATTTAGTATAAATAAGGGTTGAGGGTATGAAAACCCTAGCTTGGATATTATTGTAATAGAGTGTTGCTCGACTGGAGGTTTCCCCCTCGAAGAGGCCTGTGAACATTTCTTTCTGAATCAAAGTGCTTTTCTATTGCTATTTCGCATATCATTTCTGTGTATTGTGAAGATTATGCTGGATATTTTACTGTTATTCTGCCATTTCTAGCATTTTATTTATGTTCTGTATATTTTATATATCTGGTATCTTGCAATTTTACAAGTTATTCAATGCAAGATTTGGTGCTTGATTTATCTTCCATTTTGTCTCATCAAAATCTTTCTATTGATTTTTTCCCGCTAGAAACTCTTACCACTTCCTGTTATGGCATGGAGTGGCACAACTATAGCTAAAAGGGATGCTATGAACTTATGTAGGTACTTCCCTACCCAAACAAAGCCCCTAAATTCAATGACATTAGTAGGAGCTATCCACTTTAGGATGCCTCAATCTTTGCAGGATCTATCTTGAGTTCCCTTCCACAAATCACAATCCCCAAATACACCAATGATTGCTAAGAAAACTCACATTTCTTAATGTTGGCCAAAAACTAATGATTTTTTAGAGTCTCTAACACCTACATAAGATGTGATATGTTATCTTATTAGGTATATGTATCTATCTATCTATCTATCTATATATATATATATACATATCTATCTATCTATCTATCTATCTATCTATCTATCTATTTATCTATATATGTATATATATATATATATATATATATATATATATATATATATATATAAAATAGTGTATATCATCCAAATACACTATTACAAATGAATCTAAATAGGGACCAATACATCATTCATTAATCACATATATGTAGTTGGTGCATTACATAAACAAAAAGGCATTCCATGTGTCTTCTTATTTAATGCATACTTGTTGGTATCCTGATTCGAGATCAACCTTGGTGAAGTAATTGGCATGCTACAATTGATCTAACAAATCATTTATCATGTGGAATGGATCGCCATAACAATCTTTCCAACCTCCAATAATTTTCTTCTCAACATCGGTTCTAATTTAAATGATAATTGAAATCAATGCTTAAGTATTAACTGTAAGATTGAAGTTCTTCAAGGGTGTTATCACCATACAAAATTGGAGGATAATTTATTTTCTTAAATTTAATTATCATAATATTGGTTTTAATAATTTTAATGGTAAGCTAATAATGTTTGCAAAATTATTGGAAAACTTGGAGATTCTTGTGAAAAAATCATCAATAGTTCTAGCAATAATAATAATAATAATAATAATATCACAAGCATATAAAAGAAGGATGACAATGAGAATAAATATTATGAATAGTGTTGCAAACAAGGTGAAAAACATTGTCTATATAAGAAATGATAAACATTTATTTAACACACAAATACACAAAGTTATACAATGAGGGAAAGAATAACTTGATGTTACAAATAATAGAAGGTCAAAATCATCCTTGGATGGGTTGATGAGGGTGCAATGGCCAATGTTTGTCCCTCCATTAACAATGGGTCATTGTCCCATGAAAAGAA
The DNA here is from genome assembly GCA_009831015.1 of Picea engelmannii. Taxonomy (NCBI): domain Eukaryota; kingdom Viridiplantae; phylum Streptophyta; class Pinopsida; order Pinales; family Pinaceae; genus Picea; species Picea engelmannii. The sequence continues at coordinate 1,620,225 of ML780488.1, forward strand.
ATACAATCCCTCCTTATGAAAATGCAAAGCAGGAGGTCATTATCCAACAAGAGGAGGTGGATGGTGCCAATAATCCAAAGCATGAGAGTACATTAACAAATGTTTGATGCTTTCAATTCCATTCTTCTTTGGTATGTTTGGACCTGACACTAGAAACATAAACACATGGTGAACAAGAAGAGAAAAGGGCTAAAGGTGATAGTGTTGGTTTGCTTCTACTCTCTGATTTACCTACAATTCTTTAAAGAATCCATGGATTAAACCCATCCAACTCTATTTTATGATGCCCCCATTGAGAATAGGGATGCCATTATAAGAAGAGAAGCAATGAGCCTCATAAGGCATAAAACAAATTCATGGAATGATCTGGATTTAATGAGCAGAACGAAATTAATACATATTATTAAAATATGTTTAACATAGAATAACAAAGATATAGTAAAATTGGTTTTCTATTCAATAAGGAAATAAGATGAAACTGTAAAATGCAGTGAAAAACAAAATTGGTGGAATGGTAGCGGCTTATATCTGAGAAGAGATGTGACGGTTGCACTCATTCGCAAGTATATGATTACAATGAGGCTCTAAAGGCCTTTTTACAATAAACAGGAATGTCAAAAACCCTAGAAATCCAAAAACCTAACCCTAGGAGATGAAGTGCCAAAAGTCATGTGGGCTCCATTTGGGTAAGTTAGTACATCAACTTCCCGAGGTCATAACTTTTGCATACGATATCTATTTTAGGCACACGATATCCCATTGGAAAGGTCTATAAAAGGAATACACATTTTGTTTCTATCTATCAAAGGCCATTTCCTACTATGGTGAGCCCTAAAAACATTTTATAGGGCATCAAAATAACCCTGCAAGTCAGGGACCTGAAAACTAGGAAAAAAACTCCCAAACTCAAAAACTTCCAAAATGAACAAGTTGGAATAGTTGGGAGGCCACCAAAATACATATGGATAAATAATCCCCCTTTAGGAAGAAATGGTCTCCATTGTGTTGAGTTCCCCCATCATATAAGGAAAATTATGTTGAATTTGGCCCCAGGTGAGCCATTTTCCTTGGTGCAGGAGCTGCCCTGCCTTGAAAACTCGATAAAGTTGGATCCTTTGCTGTCAGGTGCCCTTGATATGTATGTCCACAATATGATCATTGGATTCCTATTGCATGCAGTCAAGTTTGAGATCTGTTGTTTTCAACTTCTATGCTATCTCTGAGGTGTCCAATAATGGTGGTAAATATGGTCGAAGGAGAGCCACGTTGAAGACTGGGTGCAGGCCAAGGAAAGGGGGAATGTTGAGTGAAAAATAATTGTCACTCATGGCCTTGGTGATGGTGTATGGCCCATACCAAAGTGGGAAAATATTTCGATGGGGCCCTGTAAGGAATTCTTTCTGTAGGTGCAAACAAACATTTTCGCCGACCTGAAACATATGTGGCACCCAGTGTTGATCATGGCACTTCTTGTACTTGGCATTGGACTTTTGTAAAATATCCTGAACCTATTGGTGAATTTGTTGGATCTACTCAATGAATCAGGTGGCTTTGTCAGCTTCTAGTGGAGCAGGGGACGAGTTGATTGAGGTGGTCACCGAGGGTAGTGTAACATCCATGGGGCCCAATGGTTGGAATCCCAATCCCACCTGAAAGGGGTTGTGGCCAGTTGAGCTATGAAAGGCTCATTTGTAGCTATGTTGGACATAGGGAAGACTCTCATCCCATGTGTGGGGGTTCATGGAATTTTACATGCGCATGATATGTATAATCATCCGATTGACGACCTCAATTTGGCCATCTGTCTGGGGGTGGAAGGAAGTGGATTTGGTGAGCTTGGTATCTAGTAGTGACTAGAGGCTCGACCAGAATGTGTTTAGGAACCCTCTTTCCTGATCTGAGATAATGGTTTGTGGGATCCAAAAGCGTACCTAGACGCGTTCAAAGAAGAGCCTAGCAGTGGACTCTATGGTGATGTTCTTCTTGTAGGAAGCCAGAATCACCATCTTGGAAAAGCGATCAAAAATCACAAAATCACAGTTATTGCCCCTCTCAGTGGACGTGAAGACAGACATATAGTCCATTGAGATGGATTCCCACAGCTTGTCAAGAGTAGGAAGAGGGGTGTATAGGACATGTTTCTTAGTGGTTGTTTTGGCAATAGCACAGGCGGTGCAAGACCTGATATACTTGTCGACGTCTTGTCGAAGTTTCAGCCAGCAGAAATGTTTTTTCATCACTGCCACTCTCTTTTCAATGCCAAAGTGTCCTACCACTTGATTGTAGTAATATTCCCAAATTAGCTTTGCCCACTCACTTGATGGAACACAGAGATGGCCCAGACGACACAAAAACCCATCCTAAAGATGGAAATTAGCGACCACTGAGTTTTCTCCCAACATTTGGTAGGTGGTGGAGAAGTTAGGGTCTATCTCATAGAGGTGGGGCCATCTGGAGGTCTCATGGTCATAAGATTCTATCACTGTGGTGAGTGTCGTGACTGGAGGTCGACTGAGGAAATCAACAAATCGGTTGGTACTTCCTGTTTTATACTTGATGTTGAGGTGCAACTGCTGTAAGTATGTGGACCACTTCTGATGGTGGTCATTCTGCAATTTTCCTTGGGTATTTATGAACTGTAGTGGATTGTGATCAGTGTGGATGATTGTCTCCTTCCCCATAATGTAATGTCTCCACTAGCGATAGGCTTGCACAATGGAGTACATTTATTTTTCATAAGTAGGGTACTTATAGACAACATCTGATAGTGTCTCACTATGATATGCCATGGGGTGGCCGTGTTCAGTGAGAACAACACCCATAACATAGTCTGAAGCATATGTCTCAATCTCAAAGGGATGTTGTAGGTCTGGTAATGAAATTATTGGGGATGAGCACAAACACCACTTCAAGTCATCGAAGGATTGTTGTTGGGACAAGCCCCACACAAATGTTTCCTTACCACCACCCATGGTTACTTCGATGAGGGTCCATGCAATATGATAGAATCCCAACATGAACCTGCGATAGAAATTGCTGAGTCCCAAGAAGATCTGAAGCTCAGTGAGTGCGGTTGGGGCTAGCTAGTCACAGATTACCTAGATCTTGGCTAGATCCACATGCACACCATGTTGATCAATGATGTAGCCTAAGTAATGGACCCTTTCCATGCCGAAGGATAATTTTTCCAAGTTTTCATATCATTTGTGTTGTCATAGGGTGTTCAAAACCTATTGAATATGTTTTAATTGTTCCACCCAAGTCTCATTGTAGATGAGGATTCCATCCAGATACACCACTAAAAAATTATTGGTGAAAGGTCACAGGATATCATCCATCATCCTCATAAAATTTGTTGGAGCATTTGTCAAACCAAAGGGCATGACCAACCATTCGAAAAGACCTTCTTTTGAATTGAAGGCGTTCTTCCATACATATATCTGTTCTATTGGGAATTGGTGGTAGCCAAAATTCAAATCAATCTTACTGATGTATTTGTCCCCCATGAGTTGATCAAGGAGGTCGTCGATTTAGGGAATTAGATACCGGTTCCAAACTATGATTTTATTCAGGGCCAGGTAATCAATGCAGGGTCACCAGGTCTCATCTTTATTCTACACCAGTACGATTGGGATCCCACAAGGAGATGAGATGGGATGGATGTGCCCCTTGTGGATAAGTTCTTGGATCTACCTCTTGATCTCCTCATTTTCTAACAAAGAGTGGTGGTAGACCGGACCTTTGGGTAGTGGTGTGCCTAGGGTCATATCGAGGGGATGCTTGACCTAGCAGTGCAGAGGTACCCCGGTAGGAGAGGAGAAGATATATGAGTATTCTTCCATGACCATATCCACTTTCTTCTGTTGTGTGGAGAGATCGGTCATGGAGGCCCTCGATGTGGCTGTGATATTTTGCTTACTCTGATATTGAATCAAGAAGAAGACAAATTTCCGGGTCTGAGAGATGACCTTCCTACATTTCTTGGCAGAGATCAAGGAAGTAGCACTAGGAGAGACTACCTCGGGTATCATGTACAATTTCCTATTCAAAGCAATAATAACACTACGAGGCCTAGACTCATATACAACATGACATTTCCATAAATAAGGTTGGCGCAAAATGACATTACAAACTTTGAGAGGAGAAACATCATACAATACCTCGTCTTTGAAGGGCTTGATGTCATACAATAGTTGACACTGTTGGTTGACATAGAGATGGCTTCTTTGGCGGAGCCATCCAATGGTGTAGGGATGTGGGTGTGACATTGTCGGCAGGGCCAGCCGCCTGATAGCCTCTGCTAAGATGAGGTTCTTTTGGCTACCGCTGTCAACGATGAAGTGCAGCGGGGTGCCTTTTACCCACATCTGTGAATGGAAAAGGTGCTCACCTTATTCTGACTCATCTAGTTCAGCAGGCTAGAGCTTGGTGGTAGCAACGATGGCACTGGGCTCCACATCAATGATTTGTCTTCCCCTTTCTGGTTCTGACTCATATTCAAAACCCGCATCTGATTCAGATTCTTTCACTTCAGACACCAACGACTACTTTGAGTGGCAATCAACAGTTTTATGCCAAGGGATCTTATGGAAGTTGTACCACTTCTCAACATCCTTCTTTGTCTTTCCGGTGTCCTTCTTTAGTTGCAGCTTGGACTGGTTGTCCTAATACTATCCATCTTTTCTCTATCCTTTTTTTTGTAGGTTGGGGTTTCCCTTTCCTGGGTTTTTTTGTGAGGGGTTCCAAGGCCCAAATTGTCATGACATTTGTTTGAGATTCTACGACGACATATCAATAGGCTACGCCCAAGAATGAGATGTCCAAAAATTTCCATTTCAGTTTGGATGTATCTATGTAGAGCACCATAATACTTGAGTGTCAAATGTCGCTCTGAATCTTTGATACCTATCTTGGTGTGCAAGGTATGGAAGATATTTGTGAAATCTAGCATTGTTTGGTCTCTTTCTTGCCGCAATGTGGTCCATTTGGTATACAAGTCATCATAAATTCTGAAAAGGTAGTATTGTTTCTTAATAATATCCTTGAATGATTCCTAGGTGGTTGCAACTGTAAATAATAGGGCTTACTATGTTACCTTTTGCTCAAAGAAAGTTTCCCACCAATCTTTGACATGTGGAACGGCTTTGAGAATCAAAAAAGTAGATTCAACCACTTGTCTACAACATCTGTGTCTATCTGACCTTCAAATATAGTAGATTTGTACCTTGAAGGGGGCAGTGCTTCCACTCGAGGAAGATGCGTCGCCTGTTGGTAGTCATTGAAGGATTTACGTGAAACTATCCATCATATTGTTCCTCTATTGTGTGAGGGATTCCTCGAGCATCATTTTGAAAGGATCTCTTGTCCTGTCCTATTTATTTTCTTTTTCCATGAGAGGTCGTTTAGTCATGCGAGAGATTTTGTCCTTAAGAGAAACAACCTCGAGACCCAATTCTTTGTACCCTAACCCTGTTGGGGACATGCATTAAGAAGACATGGAGAAGACCGCTCTGATACCACTGATCTAGATTTTATGAAAAGAATGAAATGAATACATATTACTAAAATATGTTTAACACAGAATAACAAAGATATAGTAAAAATGGTTTTATATTCAATAAGGAAATAAGTTGAAACTGTAAAATGCAGCAGAAAACAAGCTTGCTGGAATGGTGACAGCTTATCTCTGAGAAGAGATGTGACAGTTGCACTCATTCACAAGAAGATGATTACAATGAGGCTCTAAAGGCATTTTTACAATAAACGGGAATGTCAAAAACCCTAGACATCCAAAAACCTAACCCTAGGAGATGAAGCACCAAAAGTCATGTGGGCCTTGTTTGGGTAAGTAAGTACATCAACTTCCTGGGGTTGTAATGTTTTCATACTATCTTCATTTTAGGCGCATGATAGCCCATTGGAAAGCTCTATATGAGGTAATTTCCAACTATGGCTAGCCCTAAAAACGATGTTTAGAGCCTCAAAATGGCCCCGCAAGTCAGGGACCCAAAAACTAGGAAAAAAACTACCAAACTTGAAAATTGCCATAATCAACCAGTTGGAATAGGTGGGAGGCCACTGACATCCATATGGATCATGGAATTAAATCATTCTTAGAGGCCACCAATTGGCTCTACTTCTAGGAATAAAACATGCAAGATCAAAATTAGTGGAAATTTAACAAGGCTATCAAAGGAAATATTCATAGAAAATAAATAACTAAGTACAACTCCTGAAGGATAGAATAGAGCAGAAAAAAGAAAAAACTCGTGACTTGGTAGTGGATGAAGAGGTGGGTAAACTAATCTACACCTAGGGAATTCAAGGGTATAAATCAAACTATGCCAAAATACCTCTGTTGACATGTCAAATAAATGGTGGCATGCAACTTAGGAAGGCAAAATACTAACACAATTTTGAAAAAACTAGACCAAATGGAGGAAACGCATAATGTGTTAATCACTACCATCCTCACTTCTAATGCAAAGGGTAGGGAGAAGAAGAAGAAGATAGGAAAGACCGTTAAAGGTTGGATGTTGTTGAAGAAGTAAAAGATTATGGAACTCCCTCCAACCCATTGCCTTCGACAAGGATGTTCATGTTAAGCTTTCGACCTGCTCTGTTTTAGGCTTTTTATGAAAAATTTACTCTTAGTACCAATTTCTTTGTCTTATATGCTAGGTAGTTCTATTACTAGTTATGTTATGTTGATAGACATTAAGGAAATATTTCTTATAGATTCTAAATTCCATGGACTCATTTTTTACTTTACTTATGGATCATATTTGACAACCACAGGATGTTTTTGATAATAATTATATTAATCCTCAGAGTCCATGTCTGTGTAACATCCATTTATTTATTAATAAAATAAACTAATTGAAAAAGAAAAAAATGTCAAAATCATCCTAAAATGTTCATAATAATAAGGGAAATGAATATTCCAACCTCAAGTAAAGAAAATGATTTGATCTCTAAGGATTTAATGAATAAAAAATAATAGGGAAGAGGTTCTTTAATTGCAAAGTTTAAAGTAAAAAATTTTAGGGGAAGCTAGACTTAAATACTGAGGAAATAAGAATTAGAACATAGAAAATTTGTGAAGGAGCAAGGGAAAATATTTAATTCAAAGAAAAAAAAGGAAAAAAGAAGAAGGAAATAAAAATCTAAGTAAAAAGGAAAAGAAAAAAAGAAAAATAGAATAGAAGAGATATGGAAAAAACAAACAAAAGCTACAAGAGACATTATAGTTAATGAGGATTTAAGGCATTAAGGAAGAAGGAGAAAAGGCCAAGTGAGAATAGGGGTATCATAAGAAAAGTGGTTAGGAAATAAGACAAAATAAGTGAAAATAATAAATGAATGAATAAAATAAAATTTCTTAGGAAAGAAACTAAGAGAAGCATAAAAGTAAATAAAAGATAGGGAAAAAATAATAAGTAAAATGAACAACTTTGACCCAAAAAAAAAAAGGAAAAAAAGGAAGAGAATAGTGGAAGGGTATTGTGAATAATTACACAAGCTTTGAAGAACATGGAAAAATGGGTTAATGAGGAGTGCAAGTGGAAGAGTATGGTGAATAATTACAAAAGCTTTGAAGGACATGGGAAAATGGGTTAATGAGGAGTGCAAGAGAAGGAAATTTTAAAAGAGAGTTATTAACGATTATGAAGGTGGTTAACAATCATATGCTATGTTTGGATGAGTGTGTAATCACCTTTTCTATTTACGATATCAAGATGCTTCTCAATCGTAATAAGTTCTTTGATAAATTTGGTGGAGTATTGTTGAGTTTTAGATAGAATTTTGGTTTGATCAAAGAAAAGGTGGTGTTTGGTGTGGCTAGATAGAAAATTTAGCAATAGTAGTTTTGTGGTGCTATTATGATAGGCATCATACATAAGTTCATTTATCCTAATATAAATGGTTGATCATATTTGACCAATATACAAATCTCCATAATGTCAAAGAATCTCATAAACTCTCTATTGTAGGAGATGATCCATTTTGTCTTCCACATTATTAAAGATGTTATTTATGGTTAAATACAAAGTGGTATTGGAAGCAATGGAAAAAGAATGAATGAATAAAATTGTTTAGAGATTATGGAATACAATGTTGTCAAATATCTTAAGAAGATTAAATCAAATATTTCAATAATCAACATATGTAAGATTTCACAACAATGCAAGTTGTTGTTGAAAAATTGGAAAAATGAATATATACAACCTTTGATTGTTGGCAAAACTATTAATAAAACATAGGTTACAATATGTAGAAAGCAACAATCAATGTTGCACTTATGGGTAAAAAATATAAATCTTTGACTCCTCCTTTCTTACTAAAATTTGAGATATTCAATCACAATGTGCATAATTGTTTAGTGGATTCATACACTTCTTATAATATGATTTCATACTTTGTGTGCAAAAATTTGAATGATACTCCAATGAAATGTTCAACACACATCATTCAGTTTGATAGATTGGAGGTTAAGGTAATTGGTGAATTGAAATATGTTCTTATCAGAGTAGTTTCTGACCATAAGATTCATCAAGTTATAGATATTTTCATGGTAGATATACCCAAATCCTATGGTATCTTTCTCTCCTAGAGACAATGGTGACGTCATATTTAAAAAACAATACACATAAATGTGAGAAATTTGAAAAACAAGGGTTAGGGTTTTGAGAAACAAATCGCAATATTGTAACAAAATGCCTATATATAAAGATAATCCTTAATGGCTACTATATTTGACGACAAAACTACAAAATAAGGAGAGACCAAATAAATATAAAGAAAATTTTGTTGTTAAAAAAATTATTGAAGGAGGTAGAGTATAGTAACATGCTTTGATACCATGTTAGAATATTGAGACATATGAATAAACATACACCAATATTAAACAATAGAACCTTACTATTCTAGCCTCCTATCCATACAACAACATATAATCAAAATAATAAAGAGATAAGAGAAAAAGGAGAGTACAACAGATATATATGGTAAAACCCCAAAATGGGGAAACACCCACGGGAAGGTATTGTCTTCTTTCTTCTTCAGAAATCTTCAATCTTACACTTGAGATCCCATACATCACAGTCCATATTCACATCATTCCAATGTATAGTATCACTATGTGATCCTTCATTTCAATGTCCTTCATGGGTATCTCTTACCTCTATTATATACCAAGAGGTATGGAGGAATTACATCCCAAAATACATGTGGGATAAATGTAATTTCACCTATTTATATAATGAATGGAAACAAAAGTATATTACATCATGATGCATGTGGGATAAATTTTTTACATAAGAGTATAAATTATTACCTTTCAAATTAATACATTCCAACAATACCACACAAGTCATAATTACATATTCCAACAGATCTTGAGGCAACCAATGAACCTTCATCCTTAGAATTCTCAATTCTTGGTAATTATGCTTTGGACTCTAACATTGGTAACTTTGTAACTGAATTTTCTGATGTGCCTGAAACATAGCAATTTGAATTGAATTTACAAGAAGGTAATTATCACGATATGGGAAGTAACACCAAATTTGTAAATTATGTGAATTTTGATTCTTCTCACAATCTAGACAAAAAAAAAAATAGATTTTAAATATACCCCTGATATATGGACTAAATTTTTTAATGGTTCCAAATCTAGAGAGGGAGTTAGGGATGGCTATTTGTTGATTGATATGAGGGGTACACACATTTTTTTTTCTTGTAGTTTATAATTTTATTGTAGCAACAACACCATTGAATATGAGGCATTGGTACAAGTTCTTAAAAAATCCATTGATCTAAAAATAACCAAAAAAATCAGATTGTTTGGAGATTCTTATATTATAGTTAGAGAAATTAAAAATACAATACACTTCAATTCGCCTCATTTGACGAATCACCAATAGGAAGTTCATAGGTTGATTGATAATTTTAACTCCTTTAATATTACAGCTGTCCCACGCGCCAAGAATCTAGTGGTAGATTCATTAGCTACTACCACTTCTAGACTCTCTCCATTAGAATATTTTGAAGCTAGTAGATTCATGATTGAGTTTTGTTATAAACCCTCTACCCTATATAACATTCCTAATTGGAATTTTTTGAAGGTGATGAATAGATCTTGGAATTTCTCACAATTGCAGAGAATTTCAAGAATTTAACTATTAATGAAAATGAATTTCAAGCAACTTTGGAAGAAGACAAATGGAAATCAACCAAAAACAAATCTCACACTATGCCCAAGGGTATTGTAATTTTGGAAAATATGTTTGTGTAATACCCCATTTTTTATTCCCTAGATGAATGATGTATTTTGTTCATTTATGAAAGGTCAGAGTGCCTGTAAAGTTGAAAAGCTTGGAGAGCATAAAAAAATGTAATACTTTGAATATTAATAATAAAAATACATCATTGGCTGCAAAATGGACAAGAACATGAGTTATAGGGGTATATGATTCCATGAGAGAGGGGGTAAGGGGATAATCCTTTTATTACATTTTATTTTTACCCATCCTTGATTTAGTGGGAAAAAAAGGGTCATGTGAGCTTCTTGGGGAGACCACGTTATGCCTTGGCATGTCAATTATATAAACCCTATTTTGGGCATTGAAGGGGGTTGGCCAATCATGGTTACTTCATCTTTGGTAACTTCATTTTTCTCTTCTTTTCATCCATTCTTTATCACTCTTAGTCTAGGTTTTGGCACGGGAAACCAATTTCTAGGGTAGTGAGCCATGGCTAATTGGGAGTAGAAACTGTTGGATTTTTCCAATAGAGAATGGATTCCTGTATGCATGAGATTGTTAGAAGTTGTGAAAATATTTCCCATTGGAGTTTCTAGCATTGATATGTTTTTATGAGTAGCATTGGATCCCTAGGAGGAACTGTAACATCCTAATGGATTGAATTGCAAATAAGGGGATTCACTTCTTTGAATTGTGTAATATGAAGGGGAAGAGAGATGGTAAAATAGTGCTATGTGTAAATGTGTTGAACCTGCACAGAATAGATCTAGCTAAACAATAATACACACATTTGCAGAGAGAATTTGAGAAAGAAGAAGAAGGAGAGAAATAATGAAAGAATTCTCATTAACCGTATTCCACACTCAAAGAGTGAATAGTTTACAATAGATATAGGATACATGAGTAAATAATGCACCATAGTGGTGGTCTAGATTGATATAGACACACACCAATAGTTACGGGAGTGAACTTCCACCTAGTCTAGTCTCTCGGGCAGTTACGAGAGTGAACTGCCACCTAGTTGAGTTAACTAGTCAAATAGTCTTCAGTTAACTGACTGAACATAGAGTAGTGAGGAGTTAAATCAAGAAATCAAGGGTAATGCGCCAATACGGTGATGATCCTAAGGCAAGTGTGCAATATTTGGTGATGATCCCAATGTTGCATGGTGACAAAACCAATGCAACATCTAAACTCAACTCAACTAGTCAAACTGAAGTGTCAATTGAAAGAGAATATTCTCCAGGTGGAATATTATCCCCTAAAATATAGGAGATTGGATAATGACTAATTATGAATAATAAACAAGGAAAAACCTTAGGAAAAATAAATCCTAGGTGTGTGTGAAGTAACTCCAACACCCCCCTGAACATCACTACGGTGAAAATAAAGAATGGGTCCTGGCAACGAGGCCATGTTAGGTACCCAAATAAAAAAGATACACTGAAATAAATGAGGAAAGAGGGAAAACCTCATGGGAACACCCCCCCCCCCCCCCTCTCAAGGTACAATGTTTGTAAATTTTTTTGAGAAGGAACAAAAAATAGTTACTAAGATGTGCAAAAAAATTATTATTAGAAAATATCATAATTGAGTCTGATGTGCACAGCTCCATTTTTTTCTTTTGAGATGCATGCATTGCACATGGAAAAGTGTCTTCATGTGACTCCTGAGATGCATGCCATATATCTTCCACATGAAATTCAGAAAATAAATATGAAATGGAGTAGGCATCATCTTCAATTAATGGAATACAAATTTTTGCAAATACTTTTGTAGAAGACTCTTCATAATAAGAGGCTTGATCTTCTGATGGTTTCTCTTCTGGCTCTATCTATTCAACCTCCTGCATGAAATCTTCACAATATTATTTATTCCCAAATATAACCTCCAATCTGGTCAATAATTCATTTGGAGTGAAGTCTTGTGTGACCTCACATACTTGGTGGAGAATTTCTGGAGAAATAGACAAGTAGATAAACCCTATGGCCATATCTTGTCTATTGAGAAAGTCATTTTTCTCATCACCAGAATCATGCTCTACTTCCATTTCCATGGTTATTTGGTATAATCCTCTACTTCTAAGAAGAAGTACAATCTCTGGCTTCCACTCGAAATAGTTATGAGGCATGAGAAGTATTATCGGTGAGTAAAACATATATTCCATCTTTTCTGTGTTCTACAATCTTCAGTACCTGCAAAAATAATTTGGTGTAGCTTTTTCTTAGCAGTCTGTCGGATCTGATACCATGTAATTGTGTTGAACCAGCACATAATAGATCTAGCTAAACAATAATACAGACATTTTCAGATAGAATTTGAGAAAGAAGAAGAAGGAGAGAAAGAATGAAAGAATTCTCATTAACCGTATTCCACACTCAAAGAGTGAATATATTACAATAGATATAGGAGACATGAGTAAATAATGCACCATAGTGGTGGTCTAGAATGATCTGGACACACACCAGTAGTTACGGGAGTGAACTGCCACCTAGTCTAGTCTCTCGGGTAGTTACAGGAGTGAACTTCCACCTAGTCTAGTCTCCCAGGAAGTTACGAGAGTGAACTGCCACCTAGTTGAGTTAACTAGTCAACTAGTCTTCAGTTAACTGATTGAACAGAGAGTAGTGAGGATTTAACTTAGTAAATCAAGGGTAATGTGCCATTCTGGTGATGATCCCAAGGAAAGTGCGCATTAACTGGTGATGATCCCAATGTTGCATGGTGACAAAACCAATGAAACATCTAAACTCAACTCAACTAGTCAAACTAAAGTGTCAACTGAAAGAGAATATTATCCAAGTGGAATATTCTCCCCTAAAATATAGGAGACTAGATAATGACTAATTATGACTAATAAACAAGGAAAAATCTTAGGAAAAATAAATCCTAGGTGTGTGTGAAGTAACTCCAACACTATGTAGTTGAGAAATTGTGAGATTTTGATTGTTGACTAGTTTTGGAAACTAACATTCGACCTAGTACTCATCCTTGTGGATTCATAGCCTAGGCTTTGGGGTGGCCTATTGCAGATAGTTTATGGGAAACAAATCCTAAGCTCAGGTTGAATGTTTGAAGTATGTAGCCAATTGGTGGATTGTTTCTTTAAAAGATAAGTTTTCTTTGTGTTTCTCTATAATTTATATTTTGTTATGTAATTTATATCTATGATAAGTTTATGACATGCTTGTTATTGTTAATTGTTGGGCATGGTTTGTTTAATGTTCTTTACAATCATGAATGTTTCTTGTTAATTGCATGTGTATGTAGCATTGAATAGACAAGTATAAATATGTGGCCATGTATCATAGAGATAAAAGGATGTTGTATCATAATATAATGTGTGTATTTTTGGTCTCCCTACTATTTTATGTATTATTCTATCTCTTTTCTACGTTTGTTCTTGTGTACTAGTGCATTGTATATATTTCTCTATATAGTGAACTACTCGTAACATCTGCATATTTTTCCCTAGATTACAACATTTGTTTTTTTGCTGGTAGTTTTGAACTTGGGTATGTAAAATAATGCACACATATATATTGAACTTG
>ML780488.1:1645088-1658845 GCA_009831015.1 Picea engelmannii
AACCAGAAGGTTTTTCTCTCACAGATAAACCTGACTATGTCTGCAAGCTGAAAAAGGCATTGTATGGGTTGAAGCAAGCACCAAGAACCTGGTATGGGAGACTGGACAAATATCTACACGATAAAGGCTTCAAGAAAGATTCTGCAGATAGAAATTTGTATACCAAATCTGAAGGTGCTGATTTACTGGTTGTGCTAGTTTATGTTGATGATATTACTTTTGGCTGTACTAACCACTCCTCTGTTCAATGGTTTTCTAATGCAATGAAATCTGAATTTGAGATGTCTATGTTTGGAGAGTTGTCATACTTCCTTGGTCTTCAAATTACTTAGAATGATGAAGGTTTATTTCTCTCCAAAGAGAAGTATTTAAAGGAGATGCTGAAAAGGTTTAAAATGGAAGATGCCTCACCTGTGAGTACACCCATGGTCTGTGGCTACAAATTGAGCAAAGATTATACTACCCCAGAAGTGGATCAAAGCCTGTACAGATCTATGATAGGAAGTTTGCTATACATCACTATAACAAGACCAGACATAATGCATGCTGTTGGGATGGTCGGAAGATTTCAAGCTGCCCCTAAACAGAGTCACTTAGTAGCTGTCAAAAGAATTTTCAAATGTCTGAAAGGCACTCTGTCTTATGGTTTGTGGTACCCAAGAAATCAAAATTTTTAGCTGATGGCATATTCAGATGCAGATTGGGCCAATTGTGTAGATGAGAGAAAGAGCACTAGTGGAGGTGCATTCTTCTTGGGTGATTCGTTAGTTGCATGGCTAAGCAAGAAGCAAATCTCTATAGCTTTGTCTACCAAAGAAGCAGAATACATTGCAGTTGCTGCATGTTGTACTCAGGTAATATGGATGATCCAAGCTCTTGCGGACTTCAAGGTAACATATGAAGAACCCATTCCTCTTCATTGTGATAATACTAGTACTATTAGTGTTTCCAAGAATCCGGTTCTTCATTCCAAGACAAAGCATATACCTCTGAAGTATCATTTCTTAAAAGATCAGGTTGCCAACAAAGTGGTACAGTTGCAGTACATTCCCTCCACGGAGCAGATTGCTGATCTATTTACCAAATCGTTACCCGAGGCACAATTTGAATATCTCAGACAGAAGATGGGTGTCCTACCCTCTTCTAAATAACCTCTGCACTTTGTCAGGGGGAGCATGTGCTTAACAGATCGTCTAGTATGAGTTTATTTTGGAAGTCAGAGGAACAAAAGTAGAAAAACTGTGAATTGTCAACCCATGTTAATGGTGTCTGTTCAAGACACATTAAATTAAAGGATGTTATTGAGAATTTCCAAGAAAACATAAGTGGCAGAAATGCTTCTACAGACAAGAAAGAAATGCTTTTAATACTGAAAAGAAAGAAAATAATTTTTGAAGTTCTGAGCAATAAATTCTTTAGTTTATGATTTGCACCAGCATTGAATATATGATTGCAGCTGTGTTGAGTTTGATCATGAGTAGCAAAGATGGACGTCTTTATAAGAAGGGTTCTTGAAGTAATAAAAGCGAATCTGAAACTATTATGAGTATTGAATTATATAAAAGGCAAGTATTGGTTCAGCCATTCAAAACAGGGTAGACCCCATGCATAAGAAGACTGTTGGAGAGAAGCATGGAAGGCAGATTGAAGATTGAGGACTATGAATAAAATTTGCGAATCAGTCTTGAGAAAAATTAGATGTCTGCACAGGTTGTTGCAAGTAGGAAGATAAAATGTGCATCATTCTCTTAGCTAACATAGAGAGAGAACAAATGTTTTTGAGATAATTCCATATTGGTTCCTCATGACCGGGTCCTTGGGGTCATCTTGATAGGGGGAGCATAGCTCTAAACATCTTTGACATGCACAAATCTGAAGATGTACAGCAGAATGAAGAAGATTGCAGATGCAAAGAGTCTTTTGTTTGAGCATAAAGACAGAGTGGTGGGTCATTGACAAAGCATGCACAACTCTTCTAGACAAGGGGAGTTGGCATCTCTCCATATGGTCTACACAGGATTGGAAGATGAAGTCACGATTGACCGAGTGTACCTCAGGTAGTAATTGGCAGGAGCAGATGTGTACAAGACAGAGCATAGATGATTGATTAAAGGAGTGCAGGTCCAAAGGATCTTTTCACAAGAAGCCTGGTTACTGAACATGGTAAAATTGTAGCAAGCAAAAATACATAGAGATTAGAGATGATACCTTTCCCAGGTATTACAGTTGAGTGCACAAAGAGACCCTTTGCCCTTGATGTCAAAGGGGGAGCAATGAAAGACATATTGCCATCAATGCCAAAGGGGGATATTGTTGGAAATATGGCTATAGCAAAATGACGCAGACTGTCAAGGTTGTCATTGATGGCAATCAGTTGGTTATGGAGCACGCACAAGAGAACTGGCAGAAGAAGCTAGATGATGACAGAGAAATATCCAAGGGGGGATGTTGAGAAGATTGGGTTCCACTCAGCGAATTGTTCTACAAGAGGAGACCCTGCGTTAGGTTATCCAAGTGGGGATGATGAGACTGGGTTCCACTCAGCGAATTGTTATACAAGAGGAGACCCTTTGCATTAGGTTATTCAAGAAAAAAAAAAGGGGGAGTAAACCCACTTGAAACGTTTGAAGGGCGTTTGGTTATTCAAGGAAAAAGGGAGTAAACCCATTTGAAATGTTTGAAGGGAGGTTGAGTTATTCAAGTAAAAAGGAGGGAATAAACCCATTTGAAATGTTTCAAGAAAAAAAAGGAGGGAATAAACCCATTTGAAACATTTGAAGGAATGCTCCAGTCGATTCAAACGCCCCCATTGAAACAGAATAGAGGCAATGGCGAAGAGAGATGCGATCCAATTGGCATACGTCTATAAACCAAGAAGGATACGTCTATTGCACGTTGGCTCTCCCTTAGCCACGGCCATGACTAGCAGCAGCATCAAGAAAAGCACAAATGATGCCATTCACAACGCCCTTGGGTTACCAATCGTTTTTTTTTGTTTAAGAAAAGCATGAATGATGCCATTCACAACACCCTTGGGTTACCAATCGTTTTTTGTTTAAGAAAAGCACGAATAATGCCATTCACAACGCCCTTGGGTTACCAATCGTTTTTTTGTTTAAGAAAAGCACGAATAATTCCATTCACAACGCGATTGGAGTGGCCAACATCAAATGGATATAATGCACAACCAACGGAGCTTAACATTGCTAAATCTAGGGTTTTGCGGGGGTCCTTCATCTGCTTTGACAAGTCTGGAAGTTTTTGCCAGTTGGGTTTCTCTAATTTACTCTGGACGGTGGAAATACTTTCAGTCTAAAATTAGACTGGTTGTTAAGACAGAAAGAACACAATGTTGCATGATGTGGCATGCGTAGAGGAGGCATGCAAAGAGCCAGTTCAGAAAATCAAGAAAAAAGGGAAACTGCAGTTGGAGTTGAGAAAAACAAGGAAAACCTCTACATGTGGAAAAACAATATAATGCGCTGAAACAGAGATGGTAGGGGTTGTTGAAGTGAGAAAGAGAGAGAGCTCTGAATGTCAGAAAAGGAAGAGGAGAATTTGAGTGACAGGAGAAGAAGCTGAGAATGGGCTGTAGAGGACAGTGAAGTAGAGCAGTAGATCAGAGACAATGAAGAAGGCAGAGTAGATCAGCAGAAAGGAATCTGAAGGTTGGTACCTTCACTCAGTTGGTGTTGAAGCAAAAAGGAAGTCGATGCTTCCACCCAGTAGGTGCTGGGATTCTGTGGGAGTTGGTGCTCTCAGCCAGTTGGTGCTGGCAATCAAAGGTTGTAGCCTCTATGAGTTGGTGCTCATAAAAGATGAGATGTAATGCAGTTGGAGCTTGCTTAACATCCTAAGAAGACGAGGTTTTTTCCCTGGTTGGGTTTCCTCTTGAAAAAACCGTGTCTCATACTTGTGAGTGAATGCTGTGTGTGATTGCTATTCTTTATGTTCTCTACTTTATGTTCATAACTATGAATTTCACAGTAAAGACTCACTGCCACTAAGATTAATGATTCAAAGTTAAAACAAGAGAAATTGTTAATATTCTACACTAACTGATTCACCCCCCCCCCCTCTCAATTAGTTCATACCTGTAACAAAATTTCCCTTTTGGGTGGCATGTTGGCCAAGTATCGCGTTTGAACCTTGATTTTGAGGTCGTTCTGCTAGACAATATTTCTTCTATTATATCTTTAAAGTTTAGGCCCTTATGGGTATGAAACTTTAATTTTTGTAGTTCTCTGATATTTCTTCTCTGCAATTCCATGGGTCTGATCAAAATTGGATTTTTCGAGTGGAATTTACGGTAACTTCCCCACAACTTGATGATTTTTGGCCTTTCCAAGAGATCTCACTTGTATAGCGTGCCCCACACAAAATAATTGATATAAAATTCTAAAACTCATACCCAAAATACTACAGACTATCCACTATCCAATTCAACTAGTCTCACACAATTTGGATACTTTATGAAGAAGTTATGATAGTTTTACCTAGAACACCTTCTTGAGACTAGTCAATAGGACTAGTCAGATGCCCTATCTTCCACAGGGTGTATCTACAAATGTAAGATGACCTAGAAGAAAAATTGTTTACCATAGTTACCTTACTAAATTTTTTGAATATCCTCTAGAGTTCAAGGTCTGAAATGTTATATAAAATATTCTATAGTGAAAATTTCGCAATGACTCAGTTCAGGATGATTCCAGAACCTTATCTTACACAGGTTGTATCTCCGAAATTATAAGGCCCGAGGAGATGAAATTTTAACCCAACATACCTTGATCCGTCTACTAAATATCATCCAAGACATTCCTTCTAAAACATTGTAGAAAAAATGTTATAGTGAAAATTCCATGGTGTCTCAGATGTAGCAGCGAAACCCCAAGACCTTGAGCTCTGATACCATATGTTAAAAACCAAATATCAATATAGCATAGAAAAACCTCAGAATAAGTACTCAACACCTTGAAAAAGAGATAAATTCAGATAATAAGCCTCTTTGAGGGGAAAACCTCCTTATGCCCACATAAATGTACAATTACAAGATGATTTAAAATGAAAATGTCTCCTTGGTATATATCGGAGACTAGAAGGTATAATTACAACTAATGGAATAAATCCGACATAAATAAAATAAAATTACTAATGTAATATTCCCCAATTAAGGGGTAATGATCCACTATTTAGAGCTTAACATAAACCCTCACCCAATATCTAGAAATTGGAGTGAGACAAAAGGAAAAAAAAGGAGAGAAGAAATGTTTAACGTGAGGGATCCCTAGAGTTTGAATCGAAAGAATCCAAAGTAGTGGTATATCATTGGAGTGCTTGAGTACTCTAAGTTTGGAGGTGTCTATCCATAATTGGAAACAAAGGTAGCCTTGATGGTTCTTGATAGGAGTTCAAGTCTCCAGCTGGTAGAGGCAATCATGGATTCCCTTCAACCGATCAATATAGTCAAAAGTATGGATATTGACAACTTGGGACCCATGATATGTCGATCTCCTATTAAAGATTCTAGCTAGTGTATGTTGACAAAGAATGTACTCCTATGGTTTCGGGTTATAACCACAATAGAGAAATGACCCAAAATACTTCACTCTGTCCTAAAAATATAGTCAAGAATTCATAACTAACTAATTAATTAATATTGCAAAAAGAAGGAAAGAGACCAACCCAGGTCCAACCATTTGATGTAGATCCCTTGCTTGAACCTTTTCTCCCACATTCTAATCCAATACTTTCTTGAATCACATGCTCACAAGGAAGGAGACAACTATGAGATAGGTAGTTATGAAGTAACTGACTTTCAAACATGCTAACTGAAAACAAGTATATTAGTGTTCTAGATAGTAAAATGCTCAAATAAAACAATCATAAACTAAAACATGTAATTGGATGGGAAAGAGATCTATTTATTGATTAAATAGAAAATTTAAGGAAAGTTTCAACCTATAACCACTGTGGCGTTGCTCTGGAACTAGCATCCAAGTTCCTCCACCTAGACCAATGTAGACCAACTCAATCTCCAACTTCTTCACTCAAGCAGGTTCAAGAAAGACAAGCGATCTATTTTTTACAAGATAAAGGTTTCCATATCTGAAGGGGATAGATTTCAGACATGGGATAAGGGCCTTGTAGAATCTTGACATAAATGGCAAGCATAATGATGCTAAACGGAATGATGATATCTCCTCTACTCCTTGGCTCCTTTTTATACTCTAAATAAGTTTTTAGAGTAGTTATTCACTTGAAATAGGGGGTCAGGGACTGAAGGAACCTGTAAACCCTACCCAAAATTTAGCAAAATTATAATTTTTTTTAGTCAAACAAATGTGTATGGATTCTAATAAAGAAAAGCATGCATGTTGCATAACTGATAGGGAGTGTACATATTTAAAAATGGTTTTTTTTATGATTTCTGAGGAGGAATAAAGGGGGATTGAATCTACAAGTAGGGTAAGAGAATATGAATAAGGCCAATAGGGAATTAACACACATGAGGTGGAAAATGTTTCTATAACAGATGCCTCCTAATGTGTGAGGTCATAAGAGAAACCGATGACTAAAATACATTATACAATTCAAGATGTGAGTTTGCAATGAGCCCATGAAAAGCACATTGAACACCGATCTAGAATAGAACCTACAAAAAAAAAAGTAACAATAGTCTCCTCTTGAGTTGGGCATACCCATGCTTAGGAGTGATCCTCCACAAGTACCTATGTCATAGAAAGGAAGTGGTATTATCCAATACAACTTGGGAAGCAACATAAAAAAGATGATGCTACTACAGACCTGAGATCTTCAAATCAAATCGTTGATGGTACAAGTCTACACCATGTGAATAAATGTGCTAAACTCTACATCGTTTGATTATGAATAATTGATTTATACCATTTAAAAATCCAAGACAACCCACCGATAATGATAATGGGAGTCAAGGTACCCAATACATTCTATCAAGTGTGAATGAATGAGATCACATCAAACACTTGTAGAATCTATCAATCGGGGGACATTGATGTATTCTCATTGTCAATAGCAAGGGAATCTTCCACTGATGGCTATAATCCCCAAGGTACTAAAATTTCTCTATTTCCCTATCCAAAAGAAAATGAGATGAATTCAATGGGAAGAGATCTATTGGAAGGAGGGCATTAAAGTATCCATCCTCATCCAACATGAGGAACAATAGAAGGGTATATATTTTGAAGAAATCAGATGAAATATTGAACAGACACACAATTGAGTATGTCTCTCGCATGAACCAAATGGAATATCACATGGAGGAGACCCTATGAGAAACAAACAATAATGAAAACCAATTATAGATGTGAGGAATTCCACCAATGAGGAAAATGGAACCCAAGGTACTGCATGAATCCCAAAGTGTAAATAAGGTCTTGACATCAGGCAAGGAAACCATTTATTCAACAACCAATTATGGATGTCATCTACCAAGTACAAGGAAAACTATCAATTATGTAAATAGGCCTAGGGTGCTACTCTAGGTCAAACTCTCAAATAAATGTGTCGGAGTCGATAAGATATGACTCGCTAGTAGGAATTCCATGGGGGCCTTCCAGACTAGCACGAGTACAAGACAAAGATTCTTGTTAATTATGAGAAGTACTTGACATATGAGAACACCAACATGAAAAGTTAGAAATTCTAAGGAGTGGCCGACATAGGCTAAAACTTCTCTTGAACAAAAGAATAACACAATAAGTGACTTAGGAAACATAAACTCAATAATGAATGATGACATAAGTCTCTGATACAAGAGGCATCAACAAATTATCCACGGTGATTGGAAGGATAATTAGTTGGAGGAGTAAAAAACTCAAAAAAACACGGTTTAGCTTCCTAAGGCCATACTAAAATCCCAATTTGTTTGAGACAAAGACTCCAAAATTTAGTGTTGTGTTCAAGGGTGACATGATTGTTCTTAACATAACTGAGAACTTAAATCTTTCCCATCCTCTTTTTTTAATATTTGATTTTTTTTTTCTTTTTCATATTATTAAAGCTTGAAAATAATAAAGAAATGTTATTATACAGTGGAGGAAACGAGTGTCACAAACAAGAAAAATAGTTCTAGGTGCAAGGGATATACCTATGCTCAATGCAAGGAACACATGTCGGATATGGACACTTGAGGGAATGATTCCTCCAAGGATACATGTGTCAAATTTCAAAGGAAATTATTGCAAATATGGAAACTAAGATAATGCGGAAGTAACATGATAAGTAATAGCAAGCTAAAGCCAACATTAGGTTCAAAAGTGAAAGAAGGAAATATGTAATGCAATTACAACTTAACACAAACATTTGGGAGCCCCGTGAGGTATTATCCATGAGAATAAGTTATAAGGCTTCAATGCAAAATCATGGCAGGACTAAACAAGGCTCTCAATCCCATAAGAAAAACTAAAGGGCACCAAAATAGATAGAATGGTACTAACTAGGGAACCCATGAAGAGGAAGGCTCTACCACAAGCAATATGACACTTTTAATCAACGGGGAAAGGTTGGTGTCATTAGTAAGTGGGATAGACCCTAAGGAAAATATGAAAATGATACCAATAATGCAAAGTGCAGGTCGAAAATGACCTACCTTGTATGGTAGTAATCACAAACATTATCTATCAAAGAGTCAAATGACAAACTAAAAGGCTGGAAAAACACATAAAAACACCTTGGTACAACATCCTTCCTGAAAAATTGCATAATTAGACATCTTATACAATTGAAATTCAATCCATTATGTGTAATTTTATAGTGAGGGAATAAAAATATAGTCAAATGGATAAAATATTTGATTAAATAGTGAAAAAAGGAATTTTTAACCATGACATTTTGGCATTTTACCCAAATAGTGCATTTTAGTGGAAAATACCCCCAAACTTTTGTGGAAGATTACAAGTGCTACGCTCAATGAAATCACACGCCGTATGGAATAGGTAAGAGGCCTCTCCTTACTCTTCATTTTCATCCATGTCATTTCCTATTTTCACCAAAAAAAGATTTGGTTTGGAAAATTTTTAAAAGGCATGGTCATATACACACCCTCATTTGGCACGGGGCACATGTAATGTGCACTATATGCGCATTTCATCATGACGGGGAATGTATATACACACTTGTCACCTTTGTAGCTCGTGTACAAGCCCGCCCAAAGTAAAAAATTGAAGTTTTAATCTCTTTTTCATGATTAAATATTGCAATAGGGTTACTGACTGAAGATAAAGAGAGCACGAGGAAATTGACAATCAAGTTATAGAAGAGATGAGGGTGCTAGAAGCACTCTAAATTTGTGGCCTAAAAAAATTCTTCGAGATGAGAAACATGAGAGCTCAAAAGAGATTGTTATAGGTCCTAATAGGCTATTGGGACCTCGATGTTGATGCTTTCATGCTAGATGGGAAACCTCTAAAGCTATAGGTTGAATACATATACTTCATAACGTGACTCTCCCAACAACGAGATGTAGTGAACCTCAAGACTCAAGGTTATTGGAGAATGACAATTGAAGAATACATAGCCACCTACTGTGCCTCGAGTACTCAGAAAATGGGAAGTCAAGTCCCAATACAGAGAATAGAGATTATTGTATTAAAAATGATTGTATGCACCATCACAAGAATCACAGGATCGAAAACGCTTCACCAAGCATCTTGGCCAAAAATGTTTTATGGAGTAGAATGCTTGATACCAACAATATTTTATTGGAGTTCATCATTATTGATGTGCATAAAGAATCAACTTATATAATGCAGGGTGGGGAGGATGAAAAACTCCAGTTATGGTAGGTAGAATTCAATACACTTTCTTTTTCGGGAGAGTGCTAGCTATCAGTCCATGAGTGTTTTTTCATCCAAAAATTCTTAGAGGAGCTTGTATGGCTCAATGGATAGATGTGATGTAGCGACTGAGGGGAGGGTGACTACCTTGCCCTTATGACAATGATTTATTGTGTCATTGGTCATGACAGATCATATCCATCGACAAATATTCTTATGAAGGGATAAACTTCACCAGGGACTCGGACATGCCAATAACTCCTAGCGTCGCACTAGGAGAAATAGGTAACAATTTTTTAAAATTTTCAAGTGATGTAATTTTTGTGTATTTTTATTTAATAAATAACTCGAAAGGAAAGAAAAAAAGAACATATTTTTGGCATGGATTGTGATTCTAACAACACTTTTGAATGTGTAGATATTGGACCAGTACGACTGGTGGGATACCCCCAACACAGGCGCAGAGGATGAGGTGAAGACTGTCCTGGAAGAGATGTAGATAGAGTACTGAAAAATGTTTAGAGGAACCTAGAAATACTTACCCACTTGATCCTCATGTTACAGATCGAGGATCTACCAAAGAAAATTAAATGATAGGTTTTTCAGAGTACTATGACCCTAGGTTCGACTATTCTTGTGTATGGCCAACACTACAATGTGTTACAATGAGACACACATAGGGGAAATGCCCTTAGCATAGTCATTATTTACCAGATTTTAATGTTCCTATAGATGTATATTCAGGGATAGGGGCCTAATTTTTTAAATTCAATCCACAATTTTGTACTTGATGAATATTTGAAATAATATATACATGATTTTTCCTCATCTCTTTACTTATGTGCAATGTGATTCTTTATATACATGCATGCTTATGAAGTTAAGAATGAAATAAATGCCAATCTAATACATAGTTATAAAATGCATAAGTCACGATACTTTGACTCCTAGGAATGTGCACATATGTGATGAAATCAAAGGAACGCTCCAGAAGAAGTACCTACAAAAATCGTTGGTGAAGATTTCAGTCATGGATCCAGTACTCTCCATTCAACTGAGACACAACTAGTTGGGAATATAGATGAACTTCCAAGGATTGAATGCCATGTGAAATGGAGTCTCTAAGAAGTTTGATTACAATGCTATACTCGGCCACATTATTTATCATTGGCCTAAGACAAGGACCTCCTAAAGTCACCAACTAACCCTTGGGAAAATAAATCACCGAAGTTGCAGAAGAAATATGATGGCTAGCACCATCTGCAAATCCTAAAAATACCATCGATTCTAGTGACATCTACCATCCAAGTAGAAGCACGATAAGAAAAAACCAAAAAATGAAAAAAACTAACAAAATCATAATACCACCCATACAATACAATTACAAAGAGGAAAACACCCAAGCATCGCTCCTCAAGCATAGAACCTCTTGAGATAAAGCCCATTTATAGGATCAACCAACACATTCCCATTGTAATCAATAAGTTTCTAAGAACCTTTTTTCAACACATGCCTCACAATGTAAGGCATGTTCCACATCATGTTAAACTTTACCGCCCCCATGGAATCTTTATCTTGATCATAGACCAAAATAAGATCTCCATCAGAAAATATCCTAGGGTAGACAAATTTATCATATTGAACTTTAAAATGCTTCCTATGTGCCTCATTTGCCATGGCGTCATCTCGATGTTGGTAATAAAGTTGCTCTAGGTGAACAAGCTGTTCTTCGAGCTTGGATGTGTCAGGAAGTAGCTCAATGACTATTTTTAAGGAGGGGATTTCACATTCAATAAGAAGAACTAATTCAAATCCATAAACAAGTTGAAATGGAGAGAATCCTGTGGAAATTTCCACTCAAGTTTAGTATGCCTATAATTTTGGATAAAGCATCAAGTGCCAGTTGGACTTGCTTGCATTAATTGTTCATTAAAGAATAGTCTTAAGAACCTTATTGATGGGCTCCACCTGACCATTCTCTTGTGGATAGTAAGGAAATGAATTCTCCTACTTAAATCCCAACTTTGAGGCTAACTCTGACATCATCTTGTTCTGAAAGTGACTACCATGGTCAGTGGTAATCTCCCTTGAAAATCTCAACCTAGAAATGATCTAATTGAATATGAAAAATGAGACAGTTTCATCATCGTTAGAAAACATCGGCATGACCTCCTCCCACTTTGTGAAGTAGTCGATGGACACAATAACGTAGAAATTCCCGCCATCTGAAGCTAGGTGGCATGTAGTATAATCAACCCACAACTTGGTGAAAGGTCCAATGGTGATAACGAGGAACAACAGAGCTAGATGCGTGTTCATTTTCCTAGAAAAAAATTGTCACAGATGACACTTCTTAATCGCCTCTATGCAATCCTTGAAGATCGTAGGCCAAAATTATCTGGTGTGTATAATTTTTTGAGTTGTCTCTAATCCAGGTTGATGACCACCACAGGATCCACTGTGACAGTCATTCAATGCACTATTTTCCTCTTCATGGATCAAACAACCATGAAGAACCGAATCAACCCCATGGTGATACAAGGTGTCCTTGATAATGAGGTAATTCTTTACCTGATGGCAAATACATCGTTGATCATCCTATGAATAGTTTGAATATAACTTAAAAGTTTGAAGATATACTAGGATATCTCCATACCAAGGGTTAGAGGAAGAAATGAGGAAAATGTGCTCATCTAGGAACGAGTCTATTATTATAACATCCCTTTCTTCACTCAAAAACTTTGACGTGAGCTTGCAAAAACCAACATTTTTTGGACTTAGTTGATGTGAAATCCAAGTGGAATTCCTATAATATGAAAATCCACTTATTATATTCCCCCTTTACAATATGTCATTTTAAAACATACCAAAATAGATTGACGTTCACGATCATAATGGTTTTTCACAATAAGATATAGTGTCAAAGTCTCTGAATGGCATGCATGGACACTAGAGCCAAATTTTCAATATGTTTATAATTAAATTCAGAACCTACCAAGCCACAACTAAGATAGTTGATCAAGTTTTCTTAGAATGCATCATCCTCCTAAACCAAGACCATACTGACTATAGATTTTGATGTTGTGAGGTACAACAAGAAATGTTTGCTATAGTCTGGGGGGACTAAGAAAGGTAGAGGACATGAGATCCTTCTTAAGCATGTTGAAAGAACTTTGTGAAAAATTGTCCCAAGCAAATGGGACCCCGTTCTTCAACAAGCACATAAATCCCTTGGTGATGTCGGCATAGTTAGCTATAAATTAAGGAAGAAAATTGGATTTCCCTTGCAAGCATTGAAGTTGTCTAACATTACACGAGGGACGAAACTGAACTATTGCCTAAACCCTTAAAGTATCAACCATGATCCCCTTATTCAATACGATGAAACCCAAGCGATGCCTCGAAACGACGCAAAAGATGAATTTATTCAATTAATTTTGAAATATTTATTGTTGATTAATTCTTGTATGTTTTTAAGTGATTAAATTGTTGTCATTTTTGTGAGAGAATTAATCCTTAGGAAGTTACATGGAAACTTCAATTTATATAAGTTAGAAGAGAGATGATATATGTGAGATTAAAATTTAATTATTAAAAAAAAAATTGTTTAAATTAAGGTTTGTTTTGGCATTTGTATAAATAAAACTAATAAACAACGTAGAGAGGAGTTATGCCTTTGAATTAATATTGTTGGGATTCTTATTGTCTTCATACTATATGTCAATCGTGTTATTCTTCTTTGCAAAATTATTGATTGTCTTCTTAAGTAAATTATAAACTTATTATTAATATCAATTAGTGTAAATTCAACTAACTGCATATCTATCATGCATTGAGAGGGATTGAATCCTTTAAGGTGCAAGTCTTTCCTCAAGCTTTTTCAATCAAAACAAAGTTTTCAATTTAGGAACTTCATCTCTCTTCGAGCATGATAGATCTATATAT
>ML780488.1:1658895-1692889 GCA_009831015.1 Picea engelmannii
CAAAAAGTGTCTCTCGATGCAATAAATATCAGGATTATGATAATTTAATTTAATAAAAGAATTTGTCCTCTAAAATATGTATAGTGATACTACTCTTTAAGAGGTTCAATTTTACAAATACTTAGACATCAATTTCATTTTATGTTTAAAATTGAAATACAATATAGAGAAGAGAAACACTAAACAAATGCAGAAATTTTGAACTCTCACACTAGAATAAGAGAAAAAACATTTTTCAACACTAGTTATATCAGTTATTCTTTCTCGTTGTGAATTTTGGGCAATGTTAGATAATATATTGAGGTGTAACACAAGGCCACAAAAAACAAAATGTCATTCAAACCTTGGAAATACACCTCAAAAGAAGTAAGCTAGAATACCAATACTTTATAGAATGCATAAAACCATTTGAATAACTTCACTCTTGAGAAGAAAGGGGGTCACATTTTAAGGAGGGGGAGATCAAACAAGAAAAAACAATGATTGTGGAAATGAAGACATTGCTAGGTAGGGCCAAAGAAGTGAAAACTAAGTTCAATAAACAACTCAAAAGACCAAAACTTGGTAAAAGATAGGAGACACTCAACTAGGGAAGGTTAAGGAAAAGAAATATTAGTACACCTAGTGAGGTGAGATCTCTCATCCTAGAATAACATGAGTGACAAATCAATTTCATGAAGATTATAATCGAAGGAGTGAATAAAAAAATTAAGAATGAATATAGAATAAAGACATTGATAGGATTCTCAAGAGCTATCATCGGGTGGGCAGGGCCTATACAAAAAATAGAAAAGGTGGGAAAATGACAAAGTCGTGAAGGTAGAGAAAGAGTATTGAAGGTCACACTCTAAAGTGAATGGGACAAAACTTGAATTTTGTGATAAATAAGGAAGTTGAAGGGATCTAAATGGTTTATTGATGAGGACCTCACACTCATCAAACAAGAGGAAAGAAGGAAAGAGTGGGCCTCAGTGAAGGATGCAAAGAATCTGTAACATCTTTCTCTTGCACACACCTGATTGGACTTATTCTTTGAGGACATTTGCGTGCAAGTGATCCGGATCCTTATATGATTGATTGTTTCACTTATGGATTATGATGATGCTTTAGATATGATGATATGTTATTTGATTATATTGGTATCGACAGGTGATATTGACTAGTTTCTCCTGAGTGTGCAAGACTCTGAACTGATTGAGGATGTCTATGGCATCGATGGACCTCCTTGGACTCCGGATTGAGTCAAGGAGTGGAATATTTATTGTTTGAGTATTTTTGTTATTGCATATGTGGCATATAACTGGTAAATTATGATGTTGATTTTGGAACACTGACATGTTTCATTGATGGATGCAGGCTGACGATAGCTTGCTAATCATACCCACACTTGTATTAAATGGGTCATGCATGAAAACCATAGATATTGAGGGAGAGGTGTGGTTGTTAAGGTCCTAACCTTCACATAGGTAGAAAAATATATTCGGATGTAATAAAGGTCAATATTAATATGGCCTTTCAATAAAATAGAATAAGGTGGATGTAAGAAGACCTAATAGAAGCTTCCGCTTCTAGAAGGGTCTTCCTCTAAATGCTTCTTTTTAGTATAAATAGGAGTCGAGGTTATGAGAACCCTAACTTGGATATTATTGTAATATATCTCTGCTCAACTAGAGGTTTCCCCCTCTAAGAGGCCCGTGAACATTGCTTTCAGATTCAAAGTGTTATTTCTATTATTATTCTCATATCATTTCAGTGCTATTGTGGTGAATGTTCTGGTTATATTGTTGTTATTCTGCCATTTCTAGCATTTTATTTATGTTTTGCATACAATTTATATCTGGTGTATTACAGGTGGTATCAGAGCACTTTCCTTAGTATAAAGTGTGGGGTAATTTTTTTTTCAGGGTAGAGATGTATTCCGACATCTTTAAGCCACAAAGATCTGTCGTTGCGCACATAAAATTGTCGTTGAGGAATTCATACACATAGGAAATACAAGTGGTACTTAAGCACACATTTGTTGGCCACCCTTGTAACCCTTGTTGGTACCCCTTCGAGTGGTAGTGCATCAGACAACACTTGTGTATGGATCAGCCTAGATTACCTAAAAGCCCTCTTTAGATAAACTGATCGGCCACTTGACTGGTATAGTTTCACCAACAACAACACTCGAGAAGATACTCTCTAGTACCTGGGTAGTCGAGTAGTACAGCTAAGGGTACGGTCTATCCTCCTTAGTTAGTGCCCTGAGATATTGGGCAGAGTACTACTATTGGACCCTGCACGTATATCAGAGAGCTATAGCACAGGGAAAACCCTTGTCTGTAGAACCCTTGAATACCTAACCCTTGGGGACAGAAACATAAACAAATTAAAATAGACAAGATCTATTGTCACGCAAGTGTGTTCAGGTTGCCAAGTAAATACACACTTCTTTCTGGTTAAGCATTTAGGCATTTCCTCTCTGCAGTATTCTTTAGACTAGAGTCTAACTCTGCAAGAATAAATTTTTTCACCATTATTTGAGACCTATTCCATTGGATTCATCTCTTCACCCTTATCACATTCATCCATACCATTTTTGGGTAAAATTTTTGACCCCACCCACCCCTTTTTAGTTCCCCCATCCTCATGGCCCATACCCATAGCCAAGACTTGGAAGCTCACTTCAACACCTTGCAATATGGTCTCATCGAGACCCAACAAGAAGTGAAACAACTCAGTGCCAATGTTGTTTCCATCAATACAACCATGTAGTCCTCAAGGGAGGAAATCAAACAAGACCTCACCGCCAATCTTGAATTGGTCTTTTCGACACTCTGCACCAAACTACATATCCCTACAAAGAACCCTTCCTCTTCCTCACCTCCACATACTGAACATGACCATTCCCCTAATACCCATAACTTTCAGAACCATCACTTTCAATGTGACCTATGCCTTTCGCAGGTGGATGTGACCAAATTTGATGGCTCAAACCCCACTAGTTGGGTAACCCAAATGGAACATTATTTTTATTTATACAGAATTACAGATGACTTGGCCAAACTCCAGTATGGTGTTCTCCATCTAGATCAAGAATGTTTCCATTGGTGGAAATGGAGAAAAACTTCTTTTCAAGGGTATATTTCTTGGACACACTTTTTGGCAGATCTTTATGAATGATTTGACACTGACACCAACCATTTGGGCCATTTGAAAAAGTTGAAGCAATTAGGAACAATGGAAGACTTTATAACTGTCTTTGAGCACTTGGCTTATAGAACAGAGGGCATGTCTGATGCCTTTTTCTGAGAGTGTTTTATCAACGGCCTCAAGGATGAGATTCAGGCCCATGTCCTCATGGCTCGGCCTCAGAGTTGGGTGGAGGCTACTAAAATATCTAAAGAAGCACAACAGGTTGTATCTTCTCAAAACTGAAAACCTTCCTTTATCCCTCGCCCTAAACCAATAAATCCCACTACTCCCTCTGCTCCACTAAAGATCCAAAAATTGACCAGGGATGAAATGGTTGAACACCAACTCAAAGGCCTTTGTTATAACTATGATGACAAATATTTCCCGGGCCACGAGTGTAAAGAGAAAAATCTTTTTATGGCCATCTCCGAGGATATTTCCGAAGAGGATGTAGAAACTCCCATTGTGTTTGAGTCACCTAAATCCACTGACATAACCCCTCCCTCAGACCCTTCCGAAGTACAACCGGTCATTTCCCTCAATGCTCTCATTAGCTTCTTCGCTCCCCAAACCCTCAAGCTAATTGGTTACATCAAGCATTGGAAGGTCATCATTCTGGTTGATAGTGGTAGCACCCATAAGTTTATTCATCGCCACATTGCCCAAGAAACTCATTGCTACATCCATGTCGTCAATAATTTCCAAATCATGATTGCCAATGGTGGCTCCATGAAATGTGGAGGGCATTTTGAAAATGTGTCTTCAAATTGTTGACTACCACCTGAAATACCATATGTTTGCTATCGACATGGGAGGTTGTGACATTGTGTTGGGTGTAGACTGGCTAAGGACTTTGGGTCCCATTCTCATGGATTTTAAATACTTAACCATGCAATTCGACCAGAAGGGCCACCAATATAAGTTCCAAGGAATCACCGTTGATTCACCTGATATCATTAGTTCCCATCGCATGGAAAATATTCTCAAAAAACATCATTTTGGTGTTATCTCCCAACTCCATGCCATACAATCAACACAGACACCCTCGGTCCCACAAGACCTCCAAGCCATCCTCTCTAAAAATCAGTTGGTCTTTTCTACCCCCCAAGGACTCCCTCCTTCCTGTGGTGTTCATGATCATTCCATTCCCCTTGTACCCGGAAGCCTTCCTCCCAATATATTTTCGTATCGTCACCCCTTTTCCCAAAAAAATGAAATTGAGAAAATGGTCCAGGAACTCCTTAATGCAGGCGTTATCCTCCCTAGTACAAGACCCTACTCTTCTCCTATGGTCATGGTCCTAAATAAATAAGGTTCTTGGCGAATGTTTCCTGAATTTTGTGCCCTCAACAAACTTACCATCAAAGACAAATTCCCCATTCCTGTCATTGATGACCTCCTGGGTGAATTGAGTGGCACCCAATTCTTCACTAAACTGGATCTTCGTTCGGGCTAACACTAGATACGTATGAAAGGGGAAGACATTCCCAAGATTGCATTTAGAACTCATGAGGGCCACTATGAGTTTCTGGTAATGCCCTTTGGCTTGTGTAATGCCCCCTCCACCTTCCAAAGCCTTATGAATCATGTCTTTTGTCCTTTTCTCTGCCATTTTGTCTTAGTTTTCTTTGATAATATCCTCATCTATAGAAAAACCTACATAGACCATCTTTCTCATGTGGATCGACTCCTCCATCTACTCTCTCAACACCAACTTTTTCTGAAACAGTCTAAATGTGCCTTTGGTGCCTCAGAAGTAGAATACTTGGGTCATTTGGATGGAAAGGATGGCATTAGGGTGGATCCTAAAAATATTGAAGCTATGCAAGACTGGCCTCACCTAAAGAATCTTAAGAGCTTGCATGGATTTCTGGGCTTAACAGGGTATTATCGCAAGTTTTTTAAGAATTATGGGAAGATTATAGCACCCCTCACTGCTCTCCTCAAAAAAAACTCTTTCACTTGGACTCCAGCCGCTGCTCAAGATTTTCAAACCTTGAATATGGCCATGTGCACCACTCCATTCCTCGCCCTTCCCGATTTCACAAAGACCTTTGTGTTGGAATGTGATGCCTCAAGTAAAGGAATTGGTGTTGCCCTTATGCAATAGGGTCGACCTTTGGCCTTTACCAACAAGAAACTATCTAAAATAAATCTAGGCAAATCCATATATGAAAAGGAAATGTTGGATATTCTACATGGCATTGATTTGTGGCGTCCTTATCTATTGGGGAAACTTCTCCAAATTAAGACAGACCATCAAAGCCTCAAGTATTTTCTGGAACAATGCATTTCCTCCCCCGAACAACAAAAATGGGTGACTAAGATCTTTGGATATGACTATGATATCATTTACAAGAAAGGAAAAGACAATGTGGTTGTGGATGCATTTTCCTAAAAATATGAAGATGAAGGATCCCTCTTTTCTCTTTCATTCATTGTACCAGATTGGCTCCAAGTCATTCGCCAGGAATGGCTACAAGATCCCAAAAGTTCGCATCTTATCCAATAATTGCAGTCCAATCCTCCATCTTCCCTAGGGTAATCGTGGCTCCATGATGAACTTCGATACAAAGGCCATTTGTATTTAAGTAAATAATCAAAGCATAAATCCATGGTACTTTCTGAGCTTCATGCTACACCCATAGCAGGGCACTCCGAGTTCACCAAAAACTATGACAAGGTCAAACGTTCATTTTTCTAGGATGGTATGAAACATGAAATTCGTAATTTTGTCACTGAATGTGATGTGTGTCAACACAAAAAGGGAGAAACAGTCAAATCTCTAGGCACACTACAACTGCTTCCGATTCCACCTGCTATTTGGAAGGATATCTCTATGGATTTTATTACCGGCTTACCCAAATCGGGAAATAAATCAGTCATCATGGTGGTTGTTGATCGCCTTTCCAAGTATGCTCATTTTTGTTCCCTTCAACACTCATTTATAGCATCCATAGTGGCTCCAATTTTCATGGATCAGGTCTTCAAGCTTCATGGCATGCCACAATCTATTGTTTATGATTGCGACCCAACTTTCACAAGCAATTTTTGGCAAGAAATGTTCAAGATACAAGGCACTAAATTGCATCTCAACACAACTTATCATCCCCAGACTAATGGCCAAACGAAAGTTGTCAACAAGTGTTTGGAAACATATTTGAGGTGTTTTTCCTTGGAAAAGCAAAATGAGTGGGCTCAATGGTTACCCCTATATGAATGATGGTACAACACTTCATACCATACATCTACATGCATGACTCCTTTTGAAGCAGTATATGGACAGAAGCCACCTTTAGTTCTCTCATATTACTGGGTGCCTCGAAGTTCCAAGCAGTTGACCTAACACTTACAGCTTGAGAGGCTACTCTCTGTACCCTCAAAGAGAATTTGGTCATGGAACAAAATCGCATGAAGAAAAAAGCAGATCAAGGTCACTCTGAACGTCAATTTGCAGAAGGGGATCAGGTGTTTCTTTGACTGCAACCTTACAAGAAAACTTCCCTCAAGTATGACCATTGTCAGAAGCTAGCACCCAAATTTTATGGTCCTTATACCATTCTCAAGTGTGTGGGACAAGTAGCCTATCAGTTAGCTTTGCCCAGCCATTCAAAGCTACATCCTGTTTTTCATGTTTCATACTTAAAAAGGTGATTGGAGCTAAGTGCTAAATTCAAACCAACCTTCTAGAGTTAGTTGAAGAAATATCCATTTGTCTACAACTAGAAGTAGTTTTGGACCAGCGTGAGCATCACCTACATTAGAGAACCATCAAGGAATTGCTAGTCCAGTGGAAAGATACAACTCCAACAAATGCCACTTGGGAACCAACTACCATTCTGCAACAATTTCCTCAACTCAAGCCTTGAGGACAAGGTTGTTTATAAGGGGGCAGACATGTTAAGGTCCTAACCCATACATAGGTAGAACAATATATTCGGATGTAATAAAGGTCAATATTAATAAGGCCTTTCAATAAAATAGAATAAGGCGGATGTAAGAAGACCTACTAGAAGCTTCCGCTTTTAGAAGGATATTCATCTAGATGCTTCTTTTTAGTATAAATAGGAGTCAAGGGTATGAGAACCCTAACTTGGATATTATTGTAATAGATCTCTACTCAACTAGAGGTTCCCCCCTCGAAGAGGCCCGTCGTTTTTAGATTCAAAGTGTTATTTTTGTTATTATTCTCATATCATTTCAGTGCTATTGTGGTGAATGTTCTGGTTATATTGTTGTTATTCTTCCATTTATAGCATTTTATTTATGTTCTACATACAATCTATATCTGGCATATTACAGTGGTAGTAGCCCTGCCACAACCTACTAGCACTCCCTTTATGGCTTGAACTGTAGGTTAATAATTACCTAGTTCAAGAGATCAACGATGTCGTGAGGGCAGACTGAGACAATCACTCACGAATATTCTAAGGGGCGCTCAATAAGGTAAGTTCCTTATTCTTTAGAGGCCCTTAGTCTCCCACAAGGTCACCTGATGGAGTATTAACTCCAAGGGTTCGGCATCTACCAAAATCAGTCAAAAGGTGAGTGGCACCCTTGGAGCACGTAATGCATCTTGAAGGGAATGTCGCATATTTGGAACATGAATAAAGACAAGTGGCACCCTTGGAGAACGTAGTGCATCTTGAATGGCACGTTGCGATGTTTAAAAATAGGAGAGTCAATGAACCTAGGTGCCTAGAAAACAATATCTTACCTTGACATGGTCAACCTTAAATTAATTTTGTATAAGTAAAGTTTATTAAATTATAACCTTTCCTTAAAAATGTTTCTAAGCCTGGTTGAATTTGAAGCATAGGGCTAAGTAGGATAAGAGGACTAAAAACTAATTAAACAATTAATAAAGGGGGGATGATGAAAAGAAAAGAGGGGAAATTAAATTCATAATTTAAAGGAGGATTAAATTATCTAAAAATTCAATTGTTGTCTATGTGCAAAACTTGTTAAACTCAAACTTAGATAAAAAGAGGAATATAAATGCAAAAGGAATGTGGAACATAGAAAGTCATCTAGTCTAGAGAACTTTCCAAAAATGAACTCTACTAAACTTTAAGAAGGGTGTCAGTCAGTAAAGGAAATTGAGGTAATAAAGGGACCACAAGGAGCGTTTTTACGAATTCTTTTAGGTGGGTGAGGGAAATTGGCAATTTAATTAAATTAATTAAATGAATTTTTGGTGCAACTAAGGGATTGGGTGACAAGTGTACGGGGGAGAATATTTCCTATTTAATTTTTAATAAACTAATTTAATGTGCAATTGGAAAGGTCACTAAGAGTAAATCTATAAAAGAAATGGAAAAGAAGAGGAAAGAGGACTCTTTGGCTAGCGTAAGGTTATGTTGTTGTATTTGACTTGACAAATTTTTATTGTGGGAGTTGGGATACCTAGCTCAGATAAGAGTGGTAGATTAACCTTGCGAGGTGAGATGAGAGCTATTTTTTCTCTGGTTTGTGTGTGTGGCCCCTTTGTGGCTCAGGGGGCTTACGGGGAAGAAGATTACCCCTAGTGTTGGCTGGGAGGTATCGATGAGGTCTCAACGGTTAGAAACCAAGGAGTTGGATGGAGTGCAAATGTGGGACAACAACTTTGGAATCTCTGCCTACTTCGTTGCCTTCGGTTATGGTATTCCTCACTAAACTAGTAAATGTGAAGTGTTAAGTTTATTTTATTTTAAATTGAAGTCTCAATGCTTAATTATTTTGTGTATATGTTTTCGGGATATTCTCAATGATCCTCGGGATCTTTCTCAGTGATGTTTATCGGTACTCAACTATTTTTCTTACTTCATTGTGTTCCTTTGCTTGCGTTTATTCTCTGAGTGATCACCTTCTACCTTACGTTTAATATTTAATGAATTTATAAGGTACTAGTATTTATCCTTCAACCACCAAGTTTTCCTTCTTACTTCACCCCCTTGGGGACAAAAGACCTAGGTTCTCTTCATATGGTTTGTTGTTCCATCTAAATCAACACTCCATTCTCATAAGGTTAAATACTAAGGGTGTACATCACTAACTCTGATACTCAGTTTTGCTGGTAAGTGTTAAATCCTTTGGATGGAAGACTATTATATAAGTGGTTTCAAGTAAATTTCTTGATCAAACTCAACACAAGATTATTTTTGGTGTGACCATTGAAATATTTGGAGGGCTATTGGGACATAATTATTGAGTAAACAGTTTGCATGCAAACTGTTTGACAAAACATCTGCATGAAAGTTTGCATATTTTCTCAGTGAGCCTCAATGTTGTTTGTTGAATGTTGACTGTAGGTTCATGATTGAATGCTAGAAATATTCCTTTTGGTACCTAGAAACAAAGATACATCAATCTAGGGTATATATTCTAGAACTTTGTTACAACCTTTTCAAATCTAAGATTGGATGCTAAATTTATTGCAAATTGTTTGACAGAACATTTCAATGAATTTTTGGTATCCTCACAGAAATATCGATTTAAATATCTGCAAGTTGGTCTTAAATTTAGAATTATATGCCGAAACATTTTTCCCTATGCCTAGAAACTGAAGCTTCAACATCATATGAATTATTCTCTAAACTTGGGCATGCAATCTTGTAGTTTTGATTCTTATTTTGACTTTGTCATCTAACTAATTGACGAAAGGTGCCTTTGAATTTCTTTCAAGCTTGTATTATAGTGTGCCATCTAGATGTTGTATGTTAGTTTAGAGCCTGAATTTGTGAGATGAAAAATACAAGGTTAATGCACCCTTTGGTTATCCCTTCCAACCCTGAGAGTGTGTTAATTGTTTATCAACTATTGAACAAACAAAATACTGCAATCTATTCAAAAGTATAGGATTGTGAGGTTGATTTCAAAGTTTTTGGTCAATGGCACCTTGACCTTTTCATTGTCTGCATAAGAATTCAGTTTCTCCTTGTTGTTTGACAAATTAAAGCCATGACATTCACACTTCATCCCTTGATAACTAGTTGAATTATTGTTGTGGTTGGATTTCTTTGCAAAGAGAATAATTGTATTTTGTTCTTGGTCAAAACAGAGAGGAATGGTATGTTTGAGTTTAACATTATTTAATTTATGATGCAACCTTTCTATTCTGAATTCACTTAAGTGTTGTAGATTAAAGTGCAAAATACTCTAAATCTGCTTCGTGGCTGAGATTTCACCTTGAGACTGTTGTTTTCACACAGATCTGAAAAAACTCATAAGAGCCCAAGCCTAGTAAAACAAACTCAAATGATCTATTTTGTTTTTCTAATATTCATATATCTGAATTTTTCTACTTTTAGATATCTGGCTAATGTTAGCCCTTGACCAATTTTTGAGGAAACATTGGCCATGTTTGACCATTTTTGGGACTTTGATAGGCTGGTCGAAGATGGAGTGCCCAGGCGGAGAGGACATCATGGGATCTCACCTATTTTGTGGGATTTTTCGGTTATTAGGGTTTATGTAAGGGGTTAAGGGATGCCGGCTTATGGGTTTACCCATGATTAGGCCTCTTTTGTAATGTATAAATAAGTAGATAGGACTTAGAGTGAATTCAGTCTGAATTAGCTAAGTGTGAATTCTGTCCAAGTTGGCTTCATGCAAGAATATGTAAAGTTCTAGATCTGGTTGGCTTAGTGCAAGAGAATGTAAGTTTCTTTGTGCACATACATTGTATGTAAAGCTCTATGCTATTAAGGAGTCGACTTTGTGCCCTGAACTAATATGGGGAAGGAGGATTTGGCGAGGTGCGCACAGATATCCTATCCTTTGCGGAGTTGGCTCTATGGTTTTGTGCACAAGAGTAGAAGATTGTAAGAAGATCGAAGACTAATCAAGAAGAAGAATAAGATTGGTGGACGTAGGCCCACACTGGGGTGAACCACGTATATCCTGTGTTGATGTTCTTTGTGTAATGTTGTTCATGTTGTTTATGTATTTATCTTCTCAGTGCACTTCTTGATGCATGATAGATAGATCCATTGATTCTTAGTGCTTAATAATATGAATGAATTCTAGATCTGAGTTGATGTTATGTGCTAAATGATTCCATGTGCTTTATCTTGATTACTACTACGTCGATCTATAATAAGGGTTTGATCTGCAATGTGAATGAGAATCATAACCTAATGCATATTGTTGGCTAAATTATATGTTAAGCGTGATAATCACAGATATGTGTCCCATATAGGTTGGGGACACCTGAGTCCTGCAACCCCCTTTGCCTCTACTTCAGGTGAGATTTCATCTGCTTCACCTGAGGTATTTAGGGTTTTTTTGGTGCGTTGTTGAAGCATTGAACCCCAGGTCTTCCCCTGTGCCAACAAATGGTTCTGTTTTCGGGACCTGAAACTGTGATTGTTGGGAACTGAAGAAAAGAGAAAGCTATGTGCATAGATCTGTTGTTGTAGTGCGCAATATTCTACTTGACTTGTGAAGCTCTGTGCTAAGAAGGAAAGTCGATCTGAATAAAAGAGGTAAGATATTGAAAGAGGTAAAATCATTGTGCTCTGATAAAGGTAAGATACATGGAAATTTTTACTTCGAAAGTATGAATCTAGGTATGTTTTATAGATTATGTCCTAGTTTGAAAACTAGGGTACAGTTAGAAGAAAGATTTGATCTAAATAAATTTGATAGCAATAGAGAAAGATATGTTATTCCTATGCATAGAAAGAATTTTTGGACTAATAAGTGGATGCAGGAACCTAGAAAGAATTTTTACAGATTGCAGGTCTAGCACTGCAATCCTAGTGTGCAGTTCAGGAGAGGTTGGGGATCGTTTAAAAGAAAGAGAGGATTGACATTGTGCTATAATTCCATAAGGTTGGGACATCTTGCTAAGGAATGCCCCGGTATAGGTCCTATTTTTCTTTGTTGTAAATCTATTGGTCATGAGGTTTTGGATCGTCCAAGAATGATTGCTAAAGTTGAAAAGATGAATATAAGACAAGAAAACTATAAAGAAGGTCAAGAGGCTAAAGATATGTTAGAGAACCAAAAATAATTAGAGACTATGTTATTACAGTTGAAAGAAACACTGAATGATCACAGAGACATCAATTTACTAGAGATCTTGAAAGAAAAGCAGTGCATAGAAACAAGAATAGGAGACTTCGACATAGATTGTGTATTGGATGAGGAAAAACATGTGAATATTATGCCAGAAAGCACTTGGGAAATTTTGGGAAAGCCTGTTATGGTACCTTGATTGGGAAGGATAGGATTGTTTAAAGGAAAGATGATAACCCTACGTGGAAGAATTACTAATATACCTATGATTTCCCTTGGAACATCGACTGAAGAGGAGTTTGAAGT
Source organism: Picea engelmannii (assembly GCA_009831015.1). Lineage (NCBI taxonomy): Eukaryota > Viridiplantae > Streptophyta > Pinopsida > Pinales > Pinaceae > Picea > Picea engelmannii. The sequence goes on from ML780488.1 coordinate 1,671,382, forward strand.
TATTAGATTTATTGAGAACAACACCCCTTTTTCCCTTTTGATAGGAAAGGCCTAGATTGAGAAAGATCAGATCTGAAGGAAAGCCAGGGAAGAAGCTACAAAACAGAAAAATCAAGAATTGAGGGACTCCATAGCTATAAAAATAGAGCAAATAATAAAAGAACAAGAGAATAAGTCAAAGCACCAAAAGGCAAGAGAATTGGTTGTTGAAGTTGAAAGAACGCAAGAAGGCTTAAAGAACCTGTCCATACATGAAAGAAGTATAGCCACCACAGAAATAGTAAGAGAAGAGGTATTACATTTGAAACTTTTGAAATACCATCAGCAGTGTGAAGTTACTACGCTAAGAGATGATAAGAATAAGAATGGAAAGAGGAATCCAGAAACTCGGATCAAAGGAAAGAAGGCAAGAAATCTCAGTAAGAAGAAAGAAAAGTTAGAAACAATACAGGAAGTTCTAGAGAATACTTTATAGAAGGTAGGCTTGAAGAACTTGAACCTCACTGGAATAGCAGAACCTTGTAGAATGGGAATTCGACACGACGAAGCTATATGAGCATTGGAGTTGCCCCGACCATTAGAGTGATGCTCTAGAAAGGCTAGAAAAGAAGTTATTGACAGAAAGATTGTTGTTGGACCATTGGGACCGTGCCATAATGGGCATATTCATATTGATTGAGGCATCACTACCCATTGGAGGAATTTGTTACAACGTTGCTTATTTAACCCGTAAGATGTTGTGTCGGGACCACTTTTTGTAAACCGAGATATCTGAGCTAACAGATAATTGATTTCATACTGGGTTATTCTTTCTATACCTCATCATTAATTTGATTATCTTGTTTGTTTGTTCACCTACTAGATCGAGTTTATTACAAGTGTGAATTTCGAGCGAACATAGTGCGTTAGAAAAGTCAGTGAAAGAAATTCTCGTGGACCTCATGGATGAGAGAGTCATTTCTATAGGATTATAGGCTTTGTCGATGGGAGGATTTCAAGAATCCCCCTCGACTACACATCAGTCTAGCCAACTTTCCGCTGAGAAAGGAAACAAGCACCGCGATGATCTGGCTAACGCGAAGCAGATCCCGCCAGTCTTGCCAGACTATATACCGCCTTTGGCTGGTACAGTTAGTCGTGATAGCGTCCCACATGACTTTGGGTACACGTTGATCAATGCATACCTCCCAAAGGGGATACATGCAATCGGACCTCAGTTGGGACTGATGCCATCTCTCAAGATAAGTGACTTCAACCTTGGATACCGAAAGAGCTACGCGATGCTCACGCCACATAGGTGCCTAATGAAGATGACTAGGAAGAAGCCCAAGATAGTTCCCCAGCCGTGGATTAAGGAGCTCACGAGATCAACAATCCTGAATGTAATGAAGATCCCCCACTTCGTCCGACATCAGGAGGTTAACGCTTGCATTAAACTCCTCTTATCATGCTACCATGGAGGTTACCTTTGGCTAGATAGGTGCATCACTATGGATCCGACGCTGATCCACCTCACCACATGACTACCCAGGGAAGGCTACATATCACTCCCTGGCACAACGTATAAAGGAAGACTACAAAGATGTTGAGAAAGGAAAGCGAGGCTACAAGGTAGCCTCCATCCAGGAGGGTGCAACGCACCTAGCTTTTCATCTTATAGCGGGCAAGCTCATCAGAAAGAACCATCCGACACAAGTCACAGGGTTCGTCATGGACCTCATAGGGAAGTGTGTCGAAGGAATGTAAATGAATTTGGTGAGTTACCTAATCAATGAGTTGGAGAAGGACTATCGTGAAGCACAGGACCAGGGCTATGATATTCACTTCAGTTGGTTACTAATTTTAATTGCATTTGTTGCTTGGCAAATGTCGGAGGGAGTGAGATTCTGAAGTTCTGCGGAGACCAACACTTCATCTACATCACCACATGTAGGGATGAAAGTATGGTGGAGATGAAGTCGTATTATAAGTTGACCGATGAATACATGGAGGATATAACCAAAGAATGGCCAGTCGAATACCTTGTATCGGTCAAAGATGCAGATCTCTCTAACCCCGACATCATCGAAAGTCCTTTGGTCACCCATACAAAATAAAATGGACAGAGAAACATGAAGAAAAAGAAGAAAAAGGAGGAAGTACATGACATAGAAACTGATGAGGAGGAAAATGCATCGAATGTGAGTAGGCCTTACTCACCTGTAGGAGGAGGAAGAGACGAAGTGAACCAAGAGGAAGCAGGGGAAGAAGGAGACAAACAAGAAAAAGGTGAAGTTACACCACTGAAGGATCCCCTTAACACAACAAAAACATCGCAAAAGACAAAGGTTTCTGATCTAGGTGGATATCAGTGGCCACCCACCTTTTCCAACTGGCTCAAAATAGTTTTTTGGTACTTTTGGCAATTTACTATTTTTAGCAATTTTAACTTCTGGGGGCATTTTGAGGGCCTAAATGAAGGTTTTTCAGGATCAATATTCTCAATGATAGCCAAATTCGTGATTGAGCCCCCAAAAATAATATCCTCGAAGATACCTTTCTAATGGGCTATCATACACCTAAAACAGAGATCGTATGCAAAAGTTACGACCCCGGGAAGTTGATGTACTAACTTACCCAGACAGGACCCACATGACTTGGCGCTTCATATCCTAGGGTTAGGTTTTTGGATTTCTAGGGTTTTTGGAATTCCTGTTTATTGTAAAAACGCCTTCAAAGCCTCATTTTAATCATCCTCTTACGAATGAGAACACCCGTCACATCTCCTCTTAGAGATAAGTCGCCACCATTCCAGCAAGATTGTTTCCGCTGCATTTTAGAGTTTCAGCTTATTTCCTTATTGAATAGAAAACTAGTTTTATTGTATCTATATTATTTTGTGTTAAGCACCTATTAATACTCTATAGTAATTTCTTTCTGCTCATAACATCTAGATCAATGGTATCAAAGCGGTATTCTCCTTGTCGTCTTAATGCATGTCCCCAACAAGGTCAGAGTACAAAGAATTGGGTCTTGAGCTTGTTTCTCTCGAGGAAAAAATCTCTCACATGCCCAAGTGACCTGTCATGGCAGGAGAAAATAAAGATGACAGGACAGGAGATCCTTTCAAATTTTTGATTGAGGAATACCTCATGCAACAAAGGAACAAGATGATGGATAGTTTCATACAAATCCTTTAGAGGCTAACAACATGCGACACATCTTCTTTGAGCAGAGGTGCCTCCCCATTTAAGGTACTGTTAGTGATAATTCTTGTAGCGATATCATCTAGCGCCATCGGCGAAAGCTCCACAGGAGGGCTTCATCGGCATATCAGGAATCGGGATATCGAAGATCTCAGGAGCAAAGGTTTCGTGCATAGCAGAATCGCGAAACACGATTTCCTGATCGGATCAGGACCGCCCATTGTGCGTGACGCGTGTCAGGAGATCCTAGAAAGTCAGGGATCGGGAAATCGGAGATCCCGTTCACAAGGAGTTCGTGCATTTTGAAACCGCGAATCCCAAATCTCCGATGGGGAGTTGGAATGCGGTCACATGGAGTGATGGTCACATTTACCAGGAGTTATAGCCAACAGGGGAAAACGCACAAAGGAGCGCATCGGGGATCAGTATATCGTGAGTCCTGAGGACTTGCACATTTTGACATTGCAAACGCCGAAACCCTGATAGGAGTGGAATAAGGTCACGGTCACAGGAATTAGTCATATGAGCAGGAGCTGAGCTGGGAGGGCCAATACGTGGAAGCGCTCATCAGAGAATCGGTGATCAGGGATTCACGAGGATAGTGGTTGGTGGCAGTGGAAAGTCTGAAACCCCGAAACCCCGATATAGAGTCGGGGACCACCAAGGCTAGGTGCAGAGGTTGGGAGGAAATTCAGAAGGACCTGTGGATCGAGTTTGCACAGTGATTCTCGAAAGGAATCTAAAGAGTCGCTTCGGCTCAAAAGAGGGGATTTAAAACGATCCTGAGAGCAGGAAGGCACGGTGATGTCCTAGGTACCGATTTGATGTGGGCTAAATCCCAGTAGCTGTCAGGAATGAATGCAGAGAAAAGAGGGTGGTTGAGGCCTCTCCTCAGTCATTTATTTGACAAGTATGGAGGTCCCGACCAAAAATCTACCCGGGAGGGTCCCCCATACTGGTTCTCTTCAGGAAAGCCGCGCGGAGTCTCCAACTCACCAGAGGAACCTGCACACACCAGTTCAATATTCAAAGGGCTCAGCTACCCCCTGGTGCGAGCCATGCTGAATTAAGGAGGCGTATGACAGGGGAGCAGAGGACAGATTTGATTGGGGCAGACTGACAGCCCATCCTGATAGAGAAGCTCCTCAACATCAAGCATTGAATTCATGATATGATCGCACCTTCAGTGCCTGATTCTGTTCCAAGTATATGTAGGCATTTTCACCATTTTGTAAAGGATCGATGGTTGATCTGAGCTCCCGGGTTGTAATGTTTTAATGAAGCATTGTTTCTCTGGTTATGTGTGAACTTTTGAGACTTCTTGCCTTATGAATGCCAGTTTCTTTCATGTCTTTGTTTACACTGTGTTAGAGCAGCTCAGAATTGGAGGATCCATTCGAGCTGTAGCTATTATAGGATGATGTTGTAATGGATCACTGTAATGGTTATGGAGCCTCTAGTTGGTTCTTATGATTTCTTTAACGTTGAATGAATTGGAATTGTAGGATCCAGTCGAGTCTTCTATTCAGTTTCTTGAAGCCCTGAACCAAGAGGATCCTTCTTTCAGATTTTTTGTTCATTTTCTCTTAAGTCTTCCACCTGCTCATCTTTTAATCAACCTACTGGCTGAAGTTAGGATTCCAGAACTCCTTGGTTCTTTACATACCAGACCCAGTCCCAGAGTTAGAATGATATTTCCTTGAGTCTTTACCTCCATTTGATCACCCTTTTAAAACAAATCATGACATTAAACTGATGGGTGTCGGGCTCTGCTCCGGCAAGCAATCCAGGAGTGACTTCCGACGCTAACAGGTACAAATAAACTTTGATATTCCTATATTTGAAGGTCAAATAGATGCAAATGTTGTAGATAAGTGGTTGAATCTACTAGAAGGGTATTTTTCTTTCCATAACTTTTCGAACAGAGAAATATTACTTTTGCGCTCCGCAAAGCCATTCCCATGTCAAATATTGGTGGGAAACTTATTGTGAGCAAAAGAAAATAGAGGAACCCACATTATTTATAGTCATGACCACCTGGGAAACCTTTAGGGATGTTATTAAGGAACAATACTACCCTATCATAAGTTATGACAACTTGTATACCAAATGGACCACACTGCGGAAAGAAAGAGACCAAGCAGTGCCAGATTTCACAAATATCTTCCATACTTTGTGCACCAAGCTAGGCATCAAAGATTCAGAGCGACATCTGATGCTCAAGTATTGCAACACTCTGCATAGATACATCCAGACCAAAATGGAATTTCTGTACATCTCATCTTTGGGCGTGGCCTACCGATATGCCATCAAAATCAAGAAGAAGATCAAACAAAAGACGCAGAAATTTGGGCCTGGGAACCCCTCACAACAAAACCCAGGAAAGGGTGGCCCCAACCCATAGAAAAAAGGATAGAGCAAATATGGATAGTATTAGGACAACCAGTCCAAGCCATAAGTAAAGAAGGACACCAGAAAGACAAAGAAGGATACTGCGAAGTGGTGCGACTTCCATAAGATCCCTTGGCATAACACTGTTGATTGCCACTAAAAGCAGTCGCTGGTGGTCGAAGTGAAAGCCTCTGAGTCAGATTTGGCTTATGACTCTAAGCTAGAATCAGAAAAGAGAAGACGGATCATTGATGCAGAACCCAGTGCCACCTTTTCTACCACCAAGCTCCAGCCTAGTGAGCCAGACGAGCCAGAAGAAGGAGAACGCCTCTTCCATTCATAGATGTGGGTAAAAGGCACCCCATTGCACTTCATCGTTGATAGCAGTAGCCAAAAAAAAATCATCCCATCAGAGGTCATCAAGAAGTTGGCCCTACCAACAATGTCACACCCACAACCCTACACCATTGAATGGCTCTGCAAAGGAAGCGATCTCCAAGTCATCCAACAGTGTCGACTGTTGTACAACATCAAACCCTTCAAAGATGAGGTATTGTGTGATGTTTCTCCTCTCGAATTTTGTGATGTTCTTTTGGGCCAACCTTATTTATGGAAAATTCATGTTGTATATGAGTCTAGGCCTTGTAGTGTTATTATTACTTTGAACATGAAATTGGACAGGATACCTGAGGAAGTCCCACCTAGTTCTATTTCCTTGATCTCTATTAAGCAATGCAGGAAGGTCATCTCTTAGATGGGGAAGTTTTTCTTCTTCATGATTCACTCTCAAAATAAGGGAAAAATCATAGCCACATCCAAGGTCTCTATGGAAAACCTCTCCACACAGCAGAAACAAGTAGATAAGGTCATGGAAGAATACTCAAATATCTTCTCCTCACCTATCAGGGTACCTCTGCACTATCAGGTCAAGCACCCCATCGATCTGACCCCCATCTTACCGTTGCCCAATCAACTAATCTATCACTACTCGCTGTTAGATAATGAGGAGATCAAGCAATAGATCCAAGAACTGCTCCATAAGAGGAACATTTGTCCCAGCTCATCACCTTGCGTGAGACAAATCATGTTGGTATAGAAGAAAGATGGAACTTGGCGACTTTGCATCCATTACCGGGATCTGAATAAAATTACAGTTAGAAACCGGTACTCAATTCCCCAAATCGATGACCTCCTTGATCTACTCATGGTGGCCAAATGCTTCAGTAAGATTGATCTGAAGTCTGGCTACCACTAGGTCCCAATAGAACAAAGTGATGTATGGAAAACAACCTTCAATTCAAAGGAAGGCCATTTTGAATGGTTGGTCATGCCCTTTGGTTTGAAAAATTCTCCAACCACTTTCATGGGGATGATGGATGATATCCTGTGACCATTCACCAACACTTTTGTATTGGTGTATCTGGATGACATTCTCATTTAAAAAAAGACTTGGGTCGAATACTTGCATCATATTCAACAGGTTCTGCACACCCTGCAGCAGCACAAGCTATATGCCAACTTGGAAAAATACTCCTTCAGCTTGGAAAGGGTCCATTACCTAGGATACATCGTTGATCAACATTGCGTACATGTGGATCCAGCCAAGATCCAAGTCATTCATGAAAGGCCAGCCCCAACCACATTCACTGAGCTTCAGATCTTCTTGGGCCTTGCCAATTTCTATCACAGGTTCGTGTTGGGATTCTCCCATATTGCATGGGCCCTCAGCCAAATAACCAGGGGTGGTGGTAAGGAAAAATTTGCGTGGGGTCAGTCCCAACAACAAGTGTTTGATGATTTGAAGACGCGCTTATGCTTAGCCCCAGTACTTTCACTACCAGACCTGTAGCATCCCTTTGAGATTGATACAGATGCTTCAGACTATGTGGTGGGCATTGTTCTCACATAGAATGGCTACCCTGTGGCCTATCATAGTGAGACACTATCAGATGTTGTCTGTAAGTACCCTACTTACGAAAAAGAAATGTACTCCATTGTGCAAGCCTTCTGCCAGTGGAGACATTAAATTCTTGGGAAGGAGACAGTCATCCACACTAATCATAAGCCACTGCAGTTCATGCAGACATAAGGAGAATTGCGGAATTATCACCATCAAAATTGGTCCACATACTTGCAGCAATTCCACTTCAACATCAAGTATAATATAGGAAGCACTAATCACGTCACTGATTGCCTTAGTAGACCTCCAGTTGTGGCACTCACCATGGTTCTAGACTCTTATGGCCATGAGACATTTGGATGGCCCCAACTCTATGAGACATACTCGAACTTCACCACCACCTACCAAATGTTGGGTGCAAACACAGTTGTCAATAATTTCCATCTTCAGGATGGGTTGTTGTGTCGTCTGGTCCATATTTGTGTTCCATCAAGTGAGTGATTGAAGCAGATCTAGGAAGCCCACTATAGTCAAGTGGTAGGACACTTTGGCATTGAAAATATAGTGGTGATGCTACATAAACATTTCTACCAGAAAAAACTTCGACAGGAGGTTAGCAAGTATATCAAGTATTTCACTGCCTGCGCTATTGTTAAACTGACCACTAAGAAACAGGGCTTGTACACTCCTATTCCTACTCCTGAGAGGCCATGCGAATCCATCTCAATGGACTACATGTCAGGCATCCCACCCACCAAGGGGGGAAATGACTGTGTTTTTGTGGTTGTTGATCACTTTTCTAAGATGGTGATTCTGGTTGCCTATAATAAGAACATCACAGCAGAGGCCACTACCAAGCTCTTCTTTGAACGAGTCCGGGTACATTTTGGAATCTCAAAGTCTTATATGAGGACAGTCGATTTCTAAGAACATTCTGGTCGAGCCTCTGGTCACTGCTAGACACCAAGCTCAACCAATCCACGGCTTTCCACCCCCATACAGATGTCCAAACCGAGGTCATAAATCGAATGATTGTGCATATCCTTCACATGTATAATTCAAATCACCCTTGCAAATGGGATGAGAGCCTTCCCTATGTCCAACATAGCTACAATTGATCCCTTCATAACTCAACCAGCCACAACCCCTTTTAGGTGGGTTGGGATTCCAACCATTGGGTCCCATAGATGTTTCACTTCCCCTTCTAGTCACGTGGACCGACTCGTATCCTTCTCCAACTGAAGCTGACAAAGCCACCCAGTTCATTGAGTGGATCCAACACATCTTCCAGTAGGTTCAAGATATCCTACAAAAGTCTAATGACAAGTACAAGCAACACCATGATCAACATCAAGTGCCACATAAGTTTCAGTTGGACGACAAAGTTTGGTTGCACTTGCAGAAAGAACACGTTACGGGACCCCATATAAATATTTTCCCACTCTGTTATGGATCTTAAACCATCACCAAGGCCATGGGGGATAATTATTTTGAGCTCAACATTCCTCTTTTCCTTGGCATGCACCAAGTGTTCAATGTGGATCTCCTTCACCCTTATTTCCCACCATTATTAGACACCTCAGACGTAGCAGAACAAATGACACCAACAGACCTCAACCCAAACTACATACAATAGGAATCCAGTGATCAGATTGTGGACACACAGATCAAGGGCACTCGACAATAAAGGATCCATATTTATCAAGTCATCAAACAAGGTCATCTCCTACACCAAGGCAAGTGGCTCACCTAGGGCCAAATTCAACAAAAATTTCCTCATCTGATGGGGGAACTCAACGCAATGGATAAAATTTCTTCCTAAGGATGGAGGATTGATCCAGGTGGATATTGGTGGCCACACACCTTTTCCAACTAGCTCAAAACAGTTTTCTAGCAATTTTGGCAATTTACTCTTTTTTAGCAATTTTAACTTCAGGGGCCATTTTGAGGGACTAAATGAAGGTTTTTCGGGATCAAGCTTCTCAATGATAGCTAGATTGATGATTGATCCCCAAAAAATAATCTCCTCAATGATACCATTCCAACGGCCTATCATATGCCTAAAACGATGATCATATGCAAAAGTTATGACCCAGAGAAGTTGATGTACTAACTTACCCAGACGGGGCCCACATGACTTTTGGCGCTTCATCTCCTAGGGTTAGGTTTTTGGATGTATAGGATTTTTGGCATTCTTGTTTATTATAATAAGGCCTTCAGAGCCTCATTGTAATCATTTTCTTGCGAATGAGAGCAGCCATCACATCTCTTCTTAGAGATAAGCCGCCACCATTCTAGCAAGCTTGTTTCCGCTGCATTTTATAGTTTCAACTTATTTCCTTATTGAATAGAAAACTAGTTTTACTATATCTCTGTTATTTTTTGTTAAGAACCTATTAATAATTTGTATTCATTTCATTCTCCTCATAAAATCTGGATCAATTTCCCTTGATAAATCTTTGGCAAGAAAGAAGGGTCGAGCCAATAAGCCTCAGTTGAAGAATGTGCTCACAGTGGATCATGTCGATCTCATCATCACAGTTGTGGAGGATTCCTTAGAGGATATCCTACAGAGACATGAATCAAAGGAAGAAACAATGTATGACAGATTAGAGAAGGAGCTCAAAGACATACAACAAGCTATCCACTCGAGCCACGCAGTGCCTACTATGCCTTCATCGACAGGAATTGCAAAATTGGGGGATGAGCTCGCCCAACTACAAAGGATAGCATATGCCACAGAGTCTCAACTTTTTCGCATAAAAGAAGAAAAGGATTAGGCCACAGAGACTTTGAAGCAAGAAAAGGAGGAGGCCCTAGAGCAACTTCGAGTTGCACAGAAGGAGAAAAATGAAATTTGGGCGGAGTTCGAGCAGAACAATGTGAAGATACAGGAAGAAAAGGACTAGCTGCTCATAGAGCAGACTTTGGTCAAAGAGGTAGTCACTATATCACTTCTCTCTATGCCAATATTGGCACAAGAGGAACTAGATTCAACTGAGATGCAAGTAGTGAATCTCGCCGAAGCTATTCAACAGCTTCAAGCAAGGGTAATGGATATAGAGATACAAGAAATGCCAAGCACTCCAAAATAAGTGTGTGATCAAAGGGAAGAAGCTGCTAGGAATGCAGTAGAAAGAATCAAGGCGTTGGCCTCAGAGTGTAAACAATTAAGGGATCAAAGTGCGCAAACCTATGAGTGCCTTGCAGAAGATCCAGAGCTGAGGAAATTGGAATCACAACTCCAGGAGGTGAAGCAGCAGGCATCCACTATGCAAGCATAGATGAAGATTCTTACTACAGTCGAAAAGATGAAACGATCATGGGAACAATGCATAGTTCAGAAGCATGTTACTACTATCTAGAGCAAAGTCATGGAAGTGTCATAGAGGCTCCAATAGGTGCAAGATGAAGCCTGCAAGCTGTTTGAAGATATTGAAGGACAAGGCTCACAGCTGGAACAAGTAGTTGTGATAGTGGAACAACGTCTAGAAGGACCTATCACCAAACAAGTACTTCACGAGTTCATCGAGCAGGAGGCTTTGGAAAAGAAACAACTTGAGGTAGCTTGAGCTAAGCTCGAGGCCTTTGAAGAAGAGTTTCCTAGATCTGAGTGACTCAGGACGAGTCATAGATGAGTGTTAGGGGTATGATGTCCCTTAACCAAGTTTTGATGAAACACTGGTCATGTTTGACCATTTTTAGGACTTTGACAGGCTGGTTAAAGATGGAGCGCCCAGGCGAAGCGGAGATCGCAGGATCTCACCTATTTTGTGAGCTTTTTGGGTTATTAGGGTTTATGTAAGGGGTTAAGGAATGTTGTCTCATGGGTTTACCCATGATTAGGCCTATTTTGTAATGTATAAATAAGTAGATAGGATTTAGAGAGAAGTCAGTCTGAATTAGCTAAGTGTGAAGTCTATCCAAGTTGGCTTCATGCAAGAATATGTAAAGTTCTAGATCTGGTTGTCTTAGTGCAAGAGAATGTAAGTTTCTTTGTACACAGACATTGTATCTAAGGCTCTATGTTATTAAGGAATCGACTTTGTACCCTGACCTAATCCGGGGAAGGAGGATCTGGCGAGGTGTGCACATATCTCCTATCTTTTGCGGAGTTGGCTCTGTGGCTTTGTGCACAGGAGAAAAAGAATGTAAGAAGCTTGAAGACTAATAAAGAATAAGAATAATATTGGTGGACGTATCTCCTAAATAAGAATAAGAATATCTCCTATGTTGATGTGCTTTGTGCAATGTTGTTCATGATGTTTATGTATTTATCGGCTTAGTGCACTTATTGATGCATGATATATAGATCCATTGATGCTTAGTGCTTAATAATATGAATGAATGCGAGATCTGAGCTAATCTTATGTGCTAAATGATTATATGTGCTTAATCTTGATTACTACTACGATGATTTGTAATAAGGGTTTGATCTGTGATGTGAATGAGAATCATAACCTAATGCATATTGTTGCTAAGTGCTCTGTTAAGCATGATAATCACAAATCTATATCCCAACTAGGTTGTAGACACATGAGTCTTGTAACCCCCCCTACCTCTACCTCGGGTGAGACTTCATCTACTTCGCAGGTGTTGTCGAAAGGGCTGGTAGTTAGGGTTTTGTTGGTGCGTTGTTGAAGCGTTCAACTCTGGGTCTTCCCCTTTTCCAACAACTAACATACAAATTTATAAGTGTTGTGTCCTGTCTTTCATGCATGCAAACATTATTGGAATGAGTCTAACTACTCCATTATCTTATTATTTCTTTCACTTTCCATGGATTTAGTTAGAGGATATTGTATTTTACTATGAGAGAGATGTAGTTACCATTATAAAAAGGAGATTCCACTCCATGTCATTTGGTAATTGGGTGATTATGGATTTGGAGTGAGCAGTGATAGAAGATTGTAGGAGCTTCGAGTTGAAGGTTGATGGAGCTCCCTTGTATATAAAACACTTGAATATTAATGAAGAAGTCAGGTATTGCATATACTTTGTTGCATGGTTATGGTTATGCTCTTAAATTGTTTTGATTTATGTGTTGGAAACCTCTTGCCATCATTCTAATTTGAAGGCCTGTTAATGAAATATTTTCAATTAGGAGTAACGCAATGTGAGGAGGTTCTCCCTCTTGTTTTCCCTTGTTGTTATAATTATGCTTCATTTCCCTTCATCTAACAAACTAGTTAGGAAATGTAATTATAATTCAACGAAATATAGAAGCACCTTCATTTTCTTTGCTGAGTGCCACCCCTAGCTCCCTAAGATTAAGTTTCCACACATTAATTTTTAGTGAGCACTTAAGGATAAATTGTGTCAAATTTGTTCCTTTTACCTTAAGTACACACCTAAATGATGAATGTATCACTCATCCTTTATATGGTTGAATGTGTCAAAATAGCCCTTTCTACCATATAGCCTACACCACAGTAGTTGATTGTGACAAATTACTTCTTTCATTCATGAAATATTTCATGACTCCATTTGCCCATAAATTAATAGGCATTGGTCACATCATTTCATTTCCTTGTTTTTCTCTTCCTCCTCTCCTTTCTCTCCCATATCATTTTCCCCATTTCCATTTTCTTCCTTATACACGACTACACCCTTTGTTTTTTTAAGGCTTACTCTTCAACCTTCACCTTGAGCCTCCACTCCATAGCCTTAGCAATCCTACTTGAGGGAACCCCCCTTTGTGTTGTAGAAGAACCAACCTAAAGTGTATAGAATATCTACTAAAGTGATGGTGGTCAGCCTTCCTAAGTTACACAAAGCTATCACCTTGGTGCTTGGGACTTTAGGCTTTTGTGGATGCTAGATTTTGTTGTAACATTTCCCAACAAACTAATAAAAATGTGATTCCCAAAAAACTAATATATTCCTAATGTGATTGTCTCTGGCTAATATTTAATCTGAGTCTATATGATGATTGTCCCTATGATAAGATTTGAGCAATTGAGTCGTACTGTATAGGTGTCAAGATTAATTGTATACATGCATTGATTATGGGTTGCTATTTATTGTGATATTGCATCTATATGTGTTTGTCATTCACGACAATGATGTGTCAGCTTTGCTTTGTGACTGTTGTTAATGTGTTAATGTTGTTTCATTTATATTTTGTACTTTTTTCAATGATGTCATTATTAAATTGTGATGTATGTTTTCTAACGCAACATTAAAATATAAATAAATAAAAATTACATGTTGTCTGTCACTTTTGTCATCATAACGACGGGGTAATTATAGAATCAAGGGCAATAGGTCTTGCCTTCAAATGACAAATCCATGATTCAATAGTTTATAGGTACAAATCAAATTAGGGAGACACATTCCTAATGACCTAAATTTCTTCTACCATGGCCTTCTTCGAGAGTTTACTCTCCTCTAAATCAGTTGCCTCTATAATAGTTTTAGAATCATCTTCAATAGTAGATAAAACAAAGGCAAAAAAAAAATCACATGGAGTATACTTTTTTATTTTCCTTATTACATGAATAAATCCCCTCATGATTGATGTATATGATTCCTCCTCATCATATAATTCATCTGACTCTTCTTCATGTATTGAGTCATATTCTCCATTCTCCAACTCAAGGTCTATTTTCTCTGGTTCTGTTTCTTTCAGTTCATCTCCATTCTTAGGAGTTCTTTTAACTTCTCTAAAGATCACATCACAACTATAAATAGTCTTCCTTATTACTAGATTCCAAATCTTGTAGCATTTTAATCCATATTTATAACCATTGAAGACACATTTCTCTACTTTATTATCCAACTCTCTCCTTTTCTCCATTGGAGAATTCACATAAGCATCACAATAAAAAAATCTAAGATGTTAAAGAGAGGGTTTATTACTGTCCATGCCTCTTGAGGAGTCTTATCAACTACTGTTGATGAAGGTGATTGATTGATCAATTAGCATGCATTATCTATCTCCCTTACCAAGATGTTAAAGGCATTGAGATGCTCTATCACAAAATCATGCCATTCATCTTTAGAAGGTACAACTTCCTTCAAAGGAAAAGTTTGTTTACCAGAGCATTAAATTTATAAATAATCCCTAAATTATCCCATAACACCTTGGTTGTAGCTTCTCCTAAGACATTCAATAACACTAAATCTAAAAGGAATAACTAGATCATACTCTTCGCCTTCCTATCCAAATTCATCTGGTCTGTCACTACCATACATGTAGGTATAGTACCAAGATTTATAGTGATCCGTTGTTCTTCATTTATAAGAAGGTCCTCTGTCTTGAGCTTCCATAGTTCAAAGTTCTAACTGTTAAATTTCTTAATCTTGATTCTTGAACTTCTCGCCATTGTCTTTCACAAAAGAATCATTGTTGTAGATATCTCACTGAAACCAAGTTTATCACAAACCCAAGATAAACATGTTTTATCAAGAATGAGATAAACTCTAGAAACAAAGACATCTCCTTTAAGACAATAATGTTTGTCTAATGTCAAATGTAAGTGTTAAACCTATGCAAGTGAAGAAATGCATACAAATTATCAATAAAAATAGAAATAACAACAATGGCACACACATAGTACACAAAGCTTTATCCTGGAAACCCTTAATCAGGAAAATGAACCTAACCTAGATCTACACCTCTATCTTCTTCATTGTATGAACTGGATTGTTCACAATACAATATTGAGGTATTCCACATCATCCAAAACACTAATTTTTTAACCCAAATTATATTACAACCCTAATACATTAACTAGGATTAAATTACAATGGGTTGAAAAACCATTGGCCAAAAAAGCACAAAAGGGCCAAAAAGGGAACCAAACAAAAAATTGGGGCACTACCATGAACCCTAGTGAGTCGAGGTTGACACCCTTCCCTATAAATAATTATAGCCACCATGGATCCCCCATTAGTGAAATTATTTGATTTTCACCTGGTGGAGTCCATATGTAAAGAATATAACACATATTCAAAACACTCCCCAAAGGTCAAATGATTAAGAACTCAAAACAAGCCAAACAAGGTAGGAATGAATTTGATTATGTACCAACAATATCCGATTGGGAACTCTAGTCCCAATGGCTATCATGAACATATATTTAGGGTTATAGTGGGCTAAATAGTACTATTAATCTAGAAATCAATTATCTATGCTAACCCTAACCTAGTTCACAGGGCCTAACCAATAAGAAAACCAAAACAATGTAATCATCGTTAATCGGATCCAAGTAAACTAACTTATAATTAATACCATTTTAGTGTCTAATAAGTCATTATGAACCTAAAATAACCACTCACTCTATTATTACATTAATGTAGATGTTGATTTTCCTCCTCACAAGTCTTCTTCAATAGAGAAAACCATGGGCCTCATAATGACAATCTAAGCCATCTTCTTCTTCTTCTATGAGTAATTTAATTGTTGTTGACAATGAATTTTTCAGGTCTGATGAAGAATTGAATAGGGACATATAGGATTTACTGCTAATATTAGACATGAAATACACCTCTAAAGGAAGAAAATCCTTTCAAATGAGATGTTAAGCTAGTAAGTACTTATATGCTCCATGAAAGGGTGAAGTTCATATCATATGTCAATCTTGGTTATATGGGTGTCCTTCAAAATCTTGGAGATGGTTCTACTAATTAAATGATATTTTCATATGCAAAAGATTTGTATGTTTAGAACCTTATAGTAATTTATGCTTGTTTCATCCTTGTTTAATTATTGAAGTTTTTTAATTTAGTTTCTATGTAAGGTATAAGTCTTGTTGTACATTTTATTGTATAAGTGTGTTAGTGGATGGGTGGTGAGATATGCTCCACCATATACTTTTAATGGTAGAAATATTTAAATTTCAAGAAATTTCATGTATATCAGAGATCTTAAAAGAAAAGCAGTGCATAGAAACAAGAATAGGAGACTTCGACATAGATTGTGTATTGGATGAGGAAAAACATCTGAATATTATGCCAGAAAGCACTTGGGAAATTTTGGGAAAGCATGTTATGGTACCTTCATTGGGAAGGATAGGCTTGTTTAAAGGAAAGATGATAAACCTATGTGGAAGAATTACTAATATACCTATGATTTCCCTTGGAACATCGACCAAAGATAAGTTTGAAGTTATTAGATTTATTGAGAACAACGCCCCTTTTGCACTTTTGATAGGAAAGACCTGAATTGAGAAAGATCAGATCTGAAGGACAACCAAGGAAGAAGTTGCAAAAAAGAAAAATCAAGAATTGAGGGACTCCATAGCTAGGAAAATAGAGCAAATAATAAAAGAACAAGAGAACAAGTCGAAGCACCAGAAGGCAGGAGAATTAGTTGTCAAAGTTGAAAGAATGCAGGAAGGCTTAAAGAACCTGTCCATGCATGAAAGAAGTATAGCCATCACAGAAATAGTAAGAGAAGAGGTATTATATTTGAAATTTTTGAAATACCAACAGCAGCACGAAGTCACTACGCTAAGAGAAGATAAGAATAAGAATCGAAAGAGGAATCTAGAAACTCAGATCAGAGGAAAGAAGGCAAGAAATCTCAGGCAAAATCAAGAAAAGTTAGAAAACTACAGGAAGTTCCAGAGAATACTTTACAAAAGGTAGGCTTGAAGAACTTGAACCTCGCCGGAATAGCAGAACCTCGCAGAATGGGAATTCTCCATGGTGAAGCTATATGAGCGTTGGAGGCGCCCCAACCATTAGAGTGACACTCCATAATGGCTAGAAAAGAAGTTATTGACAGAAAGATCATTGTTGGACCATTGGGACCACGCCATAATGGGCATATTCGTATTGATTGAGGCATCACTACCCATTGGAGGAATATGTTACAACGTTGCTTATTTAACCCGCCGAATGCTGCGCTGGGACCTCTTTTTGCAAACTGAGATATCTGAGCTAACAGATAATTGATTTCATACCGCGTTGTTCTTTCTATACCTCACCATTAATTTTATTATCTTGGTTGTTTGTTCACCTACTAGATCGATTTTATTACAAGTGTGAATTTCGAACGAACATAGTGCATTAGAAAAGTCAGTGAAGGATATTCTCGTGGACTTCATGGATGAGAGAGTCATGTCTATAGGATTACAAGCTTCCTTGACATGAGGATTGCAAGAATCCCCCTTGACTGCACATCATTCTAGTCGACTTTCTCCTGAGAAATGAAACAAGCACCGCGATGATCTAGCTAACGTGAATAAAATATCATCGGTCTTGCCAGACTATATACCACCTTTGGCTGGTACAATTAGCCATGACAGCATCCCACATGACTTTGAGTACACGTTGATCAATGTGAAACTCTCGAAGGGGATACACACAATCGGACCTCAGTTTGGACTGATGCCATCTCTCAAGATAAGTGATTTCAACCTTGGATACCGAAAGAACTATACAATGCTCATGCTGCATAGGTACCTGATGAAGATGACTAGGAAGAAGCCCAAGATAGTTCCCCAGTTGTGGATTAAGGAGCTCAGGAGATCAACAATCCTGAATGTAATGAAGATCCTTCACTTCGGCCAACATCAGGAGGTTAACTCTTGCATTAAAATCCTCTTATCATGCTACCATGGAGGTTACCTATGGCTAGATAGGTGCATCACTATGGATCCGGCACTAATCCATCTCACCACAGGACTACCCAGGGAAGGCTGCATATTTCTCCCTGGCACAAAGTATAAAGGAAGACTATTAATATGTTGAGAAAGGAAAGCGAGGCTACAAGGTAGCCTCCATCCAGGATGGTGCAGTGTGCCTATCTTGTCATCTTATAGTGGGCAAGCTCGTTAGAAAGAACCATCTGACACAGGTCACGGGGTTCGTCATGGACCTCGCTGGGAAGTGTGTTGAAGGAATGTAGATGAATTGGGCGAGTTACCTCATAAATGAGTTGGAGAAGGACTATCGCGAAGCGCAGGACCGGGGCTATGATTTTCACTTCAGTTGGATACTAATTTTAATTGCATTTGTTGCTTCGCAGATGCCAGAGGGAGCGAAATTCCAAAGTTTTATGCAAACCAACACTTCATCTACATCACTGCACGCAGGGATGAAAGTATGGTGGAGATGAATTCATATTATAAGTTGACCAATGAATACATGGAGGATATAACCAAAGAATGGCCAGTCGAATACCTTGTATCGGTCAAAGATGCAGATCTCTCTGACCTCGGCATCATCGGAAGTCCTTTGGTCACCCGGAATGAATATAATGGATAGAGAAACATGAAGAAAAAGAAGAAAAAGGAGGAAGTACATGACATAGAAAATGATGAGGAGGAAAATGCATCGGAGGTGAGTAGGCCTTACTCACCTGCAGGAGGAGGAAGATACGAAGTGAACCAAGAGGAAGGAGGGGAAGAAGGAGACAAACAAGAAAAAGGTGAAGTTACACCATCGAAGGATCCCCTTACCACAACAAAAGCATCACAAAAGAGAAAGGTTTCTAATCCAGGTGGATATCAGTGGCCACCCACCTTTTCCAACTAGCTCAAAATAGTTTTCTGGCACTTTTAGCAATTTACTATTTTTAGCATTTTTAACTTCTAGGGCCATTTTGAGGGCCTAAATGAAGGTTTTTCGAGATCGATCTTCTCAATGATAGCCAAAGTCACGATTGAGCCCCCAAAACTAATATCCTCAAAGATACCTTTCCAATGAGCTATCATACGCCTAAAACGGAGATCATATGAAAAAGTTACGACCTCGGGAAGTTGATGTACTAACTTACCCAGACAGGGCCCACATGAATTTTGGTGCTTCATATTCTAGGGTTATGATTTTGGATTTCTAGGGTTTTTGGAATTCCCGTTTATTGTAAAAATTCCTTCAGATCCTCATTTTAATCATCTTCTTGTGAATGAGAACACTCGTCAGATCTCTTCTCAAAGATAAGTCACCACCATTCCAGCAAGCTTGTTTCCGCTGCATTTTAGAGTTTCAGCTTATTTCCTTATTGAATAGAAAACCATTTTTATTGTATCTCTGTTATTTTGTGTTAAGCACCTGTTGATACTCTGTAGTCATTTCTTTCTACTCATAAAATCTGGATCAGTGGTATCAAAGCGGTCTTCTCCTTGTCATCTTAATGCATGTCCCCAACGAGCTCGGAGTACAAAGAGTTGGGTCTTGAGCTTGTTTCTCTTTAGGACAAAATTTCTCACATGCCCAAGCGACCTCTCATGGCAGGAGAAAATAAAGATGATGGGATAGGAGATCCTTTCAAACTTTTGATTGAGGAATCCCTCATGCAACAAAGGAACAAGATGATGGATAGTTTCGTACAAATCCTTCGACAACTAACAACAGGCGACACATCTTCTTCAAGCGGAGGTGCCTCCTCCTTTAAGGTACAAATAAACTTCGATATTCCTATATTTGAAGTTCAAATAGACAAAAATGTTGTAGATAAGTGGTTGAATCTACTAGAAGGGTATTTTTCTTTCAATAAATTTTTGAATAGAGAAAATATTACTTTTGTGCTCTGCAAATCCATTCCCCATGTCAAAGATTGGTGGGAAACTTACTGTGAGCAAAAGGAAATAGAGGAACCCTCATTATTTAAAGTCACTGCCACCTAGGAATCCTTAAGGGATGTTATTAATGAACAATACTACCCTGTCAGAAGCTATGATTACTTGTATACCAAAAGGACCACACTGCGGCAAGAAAGAGACCAAGCAGTGCCAGATTTCACAAATATCTTCCATACCTTGTGCACCAAGCTGGGTATAAAAGATTTAGAGCGACATCTGATGCTCAAGTATCGCAGTGCTCTACATAGATACATCCTGACCAAAATGGAATTTCTAGACATCTCATCTTTGGGCGCGACCTACCGATATGCTGTCAAAATCGAGCAGAAGATCAAATAAAAGACGTAGAAATTTGGGCCTGGGAACCCCTCACAAAAAAAGTCAGGAAAGGGTGGCCCCAACCCATAGAACAAAGGATAGAGAAAATATGGACAGTATCAGGACAACTTGTCCAAGCCGCAAGTAAAGAAGGACACTGGAAAGACAAAGAAGGATACCGAGAAGTGGTGCGACTTCCATAAGAGCCCTTGGCATAACACTATTGATTTCTGCTAAAAGTAGTCGCTGGTGGCTGAAGTGAAAGCCTCTGAGTTAGATGTCGGTTATGAATCTAAGCTAGAACCAGAAAGGGAAGATGGATCATTGACGTGGAACCCAGTGCCACCTTTTTGTTGGGTATGTGTTATATTCTTTGCACAAGTAGTAGTGTCCGCTAGGCCCCCCACGCGGGGGTTCGGGGGCAGCGCCCCCGAAAAAAAAATTTTTGGGCCGACATATTATCGCTGGGCCAACATATTTCCGGGACGACATATTTTCGGGACCACATGATATTAGGTGGTTTTCGGCACATGGTTTTTGCCGATGGTTTTCTATTTCCGGTTAAGGAATTAGGGTTTTGGACTAATCTAGGTCATTGGGTTAGGGTTTTGGATGCCGCTGGCTCCTATATGTATATTGTATTTTAAACAATGTAACACAATGTGTATGAATATAATATATGCTGGTTTTCCCAGTTTGGGTTTCCAGGTGAAAAATCTCTGTGTAATGTTTGTATTTGCCATTGTATCTTTTCTGTTCTTTTCTGAATATCAGTTTGCAGTAGATACTGTACAAGGTTAGAATTTACATTTGGTATCAGAGCTTTATTGGCTTCAGGGGGACGCCTTTTTCATCAAGGGTTTGGCTCGGGACTGTGATAAGCCTTGTTACAGTGGGAGATCTGTGGTATTGTTTTTCAGGTGAAAAGAAATGGCAAGCAATTCGAAGATGGAGATTGAGAAGTTTAATGGGAAAAGCTTTGAGTTGTGGAAGCTCAAGATGGAATATCTTTTGGTGGAGAGAGATCAGTGGATTGCAGTAGATCCAGGTACGACACCTACAGGAACTTCTGCAGAAGACTGGAAAAAGATGGATCGGAAGGCAAAGAGCACAATTCGACTGTGTCTCTCCGATTCAGTATTACTGAATGTGTCAGAGGAAGCTACAGCCAAAGATTTATG
>ML780488.1:1696269-1732492 GCA_009831015.1 Picea engelmannii
GGCTGTAGTGGCACTTTCAACTACAGAATCTGAATACATGGCAGCCACTCATGCAAGTAAGGAAGTAGTATGGTTACAAAGATTGTGTTCAGGTATTGGGTTGGTACAAGAAGCTATAAGGATAGAGTGTGACAGTCAGAGTGAAATTTTCTTGGCGAAGAACCCTTCTTATCATTCAAAGACAAAGCACATTGATGTTCAATATCACTTTGTGAGAGACATGATTGAAGAAAATAAAGTGTCACTGATGAAGGTGGACACTTTGAACAATGTTGCAGATTCATTAACAAAATCTGTGAGCACTGAGAAGTTCTCTTGGTGTAGAGGATCCATGGGCATTGCTGCCCTGGATTGTTGAATATGTAACCCTGTAACCCCTTGTGTGCAAAGAAAACAACAAGTGGGAGAATGTTGGGTATGTGTTATATTCTTTGCATGAGTAGTAGTGTTCACTAGGCCCCCCCTTGGGGGGTGCAGGGGGCGGGCCCCCCATGCGGGGGTTCGGGGGCAGCGCCCTCGAAAAAAAAAAATTTGGGCCGACATATTTTCGCCGGTTTCGGGCCGACATATTATCGTCGGGCCGACATATTATCGCCGGGCCAACATATTTCCGGGACGACATATTTCTGGGACCACATGATATTAGGTGGTTTTCGGCACATGGTTTTTGTCGATGGTTTTTTATTTCCGGTTAAGGAATTAGGGTTTTGGACTAATCCAGGTCATTGGGTTAGGGTTTTGGATGCCGCTAGCTCCTATATGTATATTGTATTGTAAACAATGTAACACAATGTGTATGAATATAATATATGTTGGTTTTCCCGGTTTGGGTTTCCAGGTGAAAAATATCTGTGTAATGTTTGTATTTGCCATTATATCTTTTCTGTTCTTTTCTGAATATCAGTTTGCAGTAGATACTGTACAAGGTTAGAATTTACACTTTTCTACTACCAAGCTCTAGCCTAGTGAACCAGATGAGCCATAAGAAGGAGAACACCTCTTCCATTCACAGATGTGGGTAAAAGGAACCCCACTGCACTTCATCGTTGATAGCAGTAGCCAAAAGAAACTCATCTCAGCATAGGTCATCCAGAGGTTGGCCCTGCCGACAATGTCGCACCCACAACTCTACACCATTGAATGGCTCTGCCAAGGAAGTGATCTCCAAGTCATCCAACAGTGTCGACTATCGTACAGCGTCAAGCCCATCAAAGACGAGGTATTGTGTTATGTTTCTCCTCTTGAATTTGATGTTCTTTTGGGCCAACATTATTTATGGAAAATTCATGTTGTATATGAATCTAGGCCTCGTAGTGTTATTATAACTTTGAACACGAAATTGTACAGGATACCCGAGGAAGTTCCACCTAGTTCTAATTCTTTGATCTCTACTAAGCAATGTAGGAAGGTCATCTCTCAAATGGGGAAGTTTGTATTCTTCATGATTCACTCTAAGAATAATGGAAAAATCACAGCCACATCCAAGGTCTCTACGACCGACCTCTCCACACAGCAAAAGTAAGTAGATAAGGTCATGGAAGAATACTCAAATATCTTCTCCTCACCTATCAGGGTACCTCTGCACTACCAGGTCAAGCACCCCATCGATATGACCCCCGACGCACCATTGCCCAATGGGCCAATATATCACTACTCTCTGTTAGAGAATGAGGAGATCAAGCGACAGATCCAAGAACTGCTCCATAAGGGGAACATTTGTCCCAACTTATCATCTTGTGTGAGCCAAATCATGTTGGTATAAAAGAAAGATGGAACTTGGCAACTCTACATTGATTACCAAGATCTGAATAAAATTGTAGTCAGAAACCGATACCCAATTCCTCGAATCGATGACCTCCTTGATCTACTCATGGGGGCCAAATACTTCAATAAGATTGATCTGAAGTCTGGCTACCACCAGGTCCTGATAGAATAGACATATGTATGGAAAACCACCTTCAATTCAAAGGAAGGCCTTTTTGAATGGTTGGTCATGCCCTTTGGTTTGACAAATTCTCCAGCCACTTTCATGAGGATGATGGATGATGTCCCGTGACCATTCACTGATACTTTTGTAGTGGTGTATCTAGATGATATTCTCATTTACAACAAGACTTGGGTTGAATACTTGCATCATATTCAACAGGTTCTGCACACCCTGTAGCAGCACAAGCTATATGCCAACTTGGAAAAGTACTCCTTCGGCATGGAAAGGGTCC
Source organism: Picea engelmannii (assembly GCA_009831015.1). Classification (NCBI taxonomy): domain Eukaryota; kingdom Viridiplantae; phylum Streptophyta; class Pinopsida; order Pinales; family Pinaceae; genus Picea; species Picea engelmannii. Next base: position 1,698,489 of record ML780488.1, read on the forward strand.
ATTACCTGGGCTACATCGTTGATCATAATTGCGTACATGTGGATCCAGACAAGATCCAAGTCATTCGTGAATGGCTAGCCCCAACCACATTCAATGAGCTTCGGAGCTTCTCAGGCCTTGCCAATTTCTACCACAGGTTCGTGTTCGGATTCTCCCATATTCCATGGGCCCTAAGCCAAATAACCAGTGGTGATGGTAAGGAAAACTTTGCATGGGGTCGGTCCCAACAACAAGTGTTTTATGATTTGAAGAAGTGCTTATGCTCAGCCCCAGTATTTTCACTACCAGACCTGCAGAAGCCCTTTGAGATCGAGATAGATGCTTCAGACTATGTGGTGGGCATTTTTCTCACTTAGAAAGGCCACCCCATGGCCTATCATAGTGAGACACTATCAGATGTTGTCCGTAAGTACCCTACTTATGATAAAGAAATGTACTCCATTGTGCAAGCCTTATTCCAGTGGAGACATTACATTCTTGGGAAGGATATAGTTAGCCACACTAATCATAAGCCACTGTAGTTCATGCAGACACAAGGAAAATTGCAGAATGATCGCCATCAAAATTGGTCCACATACATACAACAATTCCACCTCAACATCAAGTATAAAACACGAAGCACTAATCGCATCACTGATTGCCCTAGAATATTGCCAGTTGTGGCACTCACCACAATGCTACACTCTTATGGCCATGAGACCTTTGTATGGCCCCAACTCTATGAGATAGACCCGAACTTCACCACCACCTACCAAATGTTGGTTGCAAATGCAGTTGTCAATAATTTCCATCTTCAGGATGGGTTGTTGTGTCGTCTGGGCCATATCTGTGTTCCATCAAGAAAGCAGGTGAAGAGGATTTAGGAATCCCACTACAGTCAGGTGGTAGGACACTTCAGCATCAAAAAGACAGTGGTGATGCTACATAAACATTTCTACTGACCAAAACTTTGACAGCAGGTCAGCAAGTATATCAGGTATTTCACTACCTATGCTATTGTCAAACTGACCACTAAGAAATAGGGCTTGTACACCCCTCTTCCTACTCCTAAGAGGCCATGTGAATCCATCTCAATGGACTACATGTTGGGCATCCCACCCACCAATGGGGGAAATGACTGTGTTTTTGTGGTTGTTGATCGCTTTTCTAAGATGGCGATTCTGGCTGCCTGTAATAAGAACATCACAGTAGAGGCCACTACCAAGCTCTTCTTTGAACGAGTTTGGGTACATTTTGGAATCCCAGAGACCATTGTCTCATATTAGGATAGTCAATTTGTCAGCACATTCTAGTCGAGCCTCTGGTCACTTCTGGACACCAAGCTCACCAAATCCACGGCTTTCCACCCCCATACAGATGTCCAAACCGAGGTCGTAAATTGAATGATTGTGCATATCCTTCGCATGTATAATTAAAAGCACCCTTAGACATGGGATGAGAGCCTTCCCTATGTCCAACATAGCTACAACTGAGCCCTTCATAGATCAACCAGCCAAAGCCCCTTTCAGGTGGGGTTAGGATTCCAACCATTGGGTCCCATAGATGTTTCACTTCCCTTTGCAGTCACCTCGATCGATTCATATCCTGCTCAAACTGAAGCTGACAAAGCCACCTGCTTCATTGAGTGAATCCATCACATCTACCAGCAGGTTCAGGATATCCTACAAAAGTCCAATGACAAGTACAAGCAATTCCATGATCAACATCAAGTGCTACATAAGTTTTAGGTGGACGACAAAGTTTGGTTTCTCTTGTAGAAACACTGCCTTACAAGACCACATCAAAATCTTTTCCCACTCTATTATGGATCTTAAACCATCACCAAGGCCATGGGGGATAATTGTTTTGAGCTCAACATTCCTCCTTTCCTTGGCATGCACCCAGTGTTCAACGTGGATCTCCTTCGCCCTTATTTCCCACCATTATTGGACACCTCAGACGTAGAAGAACAAGTGATACCAACAGAGCTCAACCCAAACTACATACAATAGGAATCCAGTGATCAGACTATGGACACACAGATCAAGGGCACTGGACAGTAAAGGATCTAGCTTTATCGAGTCGTCAAAGCAGGTCATCTCCTACACCAAGGCAAGTGGCTCAATCGGGGCCAAATTCAACATAAATTTCCTCATCTGATGGGGGAAATCAATGCAATGGAGAACATTTATTCGTAAGGAGGGAGGATTGATCTAGGTGGATATTGGTGGCCACCCACCTTTTCCAAATGTCTCAAAATAGTTTTCTGGCAATTTTGACAATTTACTGTTTTTAGCAATTATAACTTTCGGGGCCATTTTGAGGGACTAAATGAAGGTTTTTCAGGATAGAGCTTCCCAATGATAGATGAATTCATTATTGATCCCCAAAAAAGAATCTCCTCGACAATACCTTTCCAACGGGCTATCATACGCCTAAAATGACGATCATATCCAAAAGTTATGACCCCAAGAAGTTGATGTACTAACTTACCCAGATGGGGCCCACATGACTTTTGGCGCTTCATCTCCTAGGGTTAGGTTTTTGGATGTATAGGATTTTTGGCATTCTTGTTTATTTTAATAATGCCTTCAAAGCCTCATTGTAATCATTTTCTTGCAAATGAGCATAGCCATCACATCTCTTCTCAGAGATAAGCCGCCACCATTCCAACAAGCATGTTTTCGCTGCATTTTACAGTTTCAACTTATTTCCTTATTGAATAGAAAACTAGTTTTATTGTATCTCTGTTATTTTTTGTTAAGAACCTATTAATAATATGTAGTCATTTCATTCTCCTCATAAAATATGGATCAATTTCCCTTGATAAATCTTCGGCAATAAAGAAGGGTCGAGCCAATAAGCCTCAGTCGAAGAATGTGCTCACAGTGGATGATGTCGATCTCATCATCACGGTTGTGAAAGATGCCTCATAGGATATCCTATAGAGACATGAATCGAAGAAAGAAACAATGTATGACATATTAGAGAAGGAGCTCAAAGACATACAACAAGCTATCCACTCAAGCCACGCAGTGCCTACTGCGCCTTGGTCGACGGAAATTGCAGAATTGGGGGATGAGCTTGCCCAACTACGAAGGATAGTAGATGCCATAAAGTCCCGACTTTGTCATGTAAAAGAAGAAAAGGATTAGGCCATAGAGACTTTGAAGCAAGAAAAGGAGGAGGCCCTAGAGAAACTTCGAGTTGTGCAGAAGGATAAAAATGAAATTTGGGCGGAGTTCGAGAAGAACAATGCGAAGATATAGGAAGAAAAGGACCAGCTGCTCATAGAGCACACTTTGGTCAAAGAGGCAGTCACTAGAGAACTTCTCTCTGTGCCAAGCTTGGCACAAGAGGAACCCGAGTCAACTGAGATGCAAGTAGTGAAGCTCGTCGAAGCTATTCAGCAGCTTCAAGCAAGGGTAATGGAGCTAGAGATACAAGAAGTGCCAAGCACTCCAAAAGAAGTGTGTGATCAAAGGGAAGAAGCTTTCAGGAATGCAGTAGAAAGAATCAGGGCATTGGCCTCAAAGTGTAAACAATTAAGGGATCGAAGTGAACATACCTATGAGTGCCTTGCAGAAGATCCAAAGCTGAGGAAATTGGAATCACAACTCCAGGAGTTGAAGCAGCAGGTGTCCACTATGCAAGCACAGATGAAGCTTCTTACTACAATTGAAAAGATGAAACGATCATGGGAACAATGCATAGTTCAGAAGCATGTTACTGTTATCCAGAGCAAAGTCATGGAAGTGACACAAAGGCTCCAACAGGTTCAGGATGAAGCCTGCACGTTGTTTGAAGATATTGAAGGACAAGGCTCACAACTGGAACAAGTAGTTGCAACAGTGGAACAATGTCTAGAAGGGCATATCATCGAACAATTACTTCAAGAGTTCGTCGAGCAGTAGTCTTTGGTGAAGCAGCAAGTTGAGGCAGCTTAAGCTAAGCTCGAGGCATTTGAAGCAGAGTTTCCTAGATTTGAGTGACTCGGTATGAGTCATAGGTGAGTGTTGGGGGCATGATGTCCCTTGACCAAGTTTTGAGGAAACATTGGTCATGTTTGACCATTTTTGGGACTTCGACAGGTTGGTTGAAGATGGAGCGCCCAGGCAGAGTGGAGATCGCAGGATATGACCTATTTTTCGAGCTTTTTGGGTTATTATGGTTTATATAAGTGGTTAAGGGATGTCATCTCATGGGTTTACCCATGATTAGGCCTCTTTTGTATTGTAAAAATAAATAGATAGGACATAGAGAGAAGTCATTATGAATTAGCTAAGTGCAAAGTCTGTCCAAGTTGGCTTCGTGCAAGAATATGTAAAGTTATAGATATGGTTGGCTTAGCACAAGAGAATGTAAGTTTCTTTATGCACAGACATTGTATGTAAGGCTCTATGTTATTAAGGAGTTGGCTTTGTACCCTAACCTAATCCGGGGAAGGAGGATTTGGCGAGGTGTGCGCATATCTCCTGTCTTTTGCATGTTGGCTCTGTGACTTTGTGCACAGGAGAAGAAGAATGTAAGAAGCTTGAAGACTAATAAAGAATAAGAAGAATATTGGTGGACGTAGCCCCACACTGGGGTGAACCACATATATTCTTTGTTGATGTGCTTTGTGCAATGTTGTTGATGTTGTTTATGTATTTGTTAGCTTAGTGCACTTCTTGATGCATGATAGACAGATCCATTGATGCTTATTGCTTAATAATATGAATGAATGCTAGATCTGAGCTGATCTTATGTGCTAAATGATTAGATGTGCTTGATATTGATTACTACTGTGATGATTTGTAATAAGGGTTTGATCTGTGATGTGAATGAGAATCATAACCTAATGCATATTGTTGGCTAAGTGCTCTGTTAAGCATGATAATCACAGATCTGTGTCCCATCTAGGTTGTAGACACATGAGTCTTGTAACCCCCCCTACCTCTACCTCGGGCGAGACTTCATTTTCTTCACAAGTGTTGTTGAAAGGGATGATAGTTAGGGTTTTGTTGGTGTATTGTTGAAGCGTTGAACCCTAGGTCTTCCCCTTTTCCAACAACTAACATACAAATTTATAAGTGTTGTGTCCTATCATTCATGCATGCAAACATTATTGGGATGAGTCTAACTACTCCATTATTTTATTATTTCGTTCACTTGCCATGGAGTTAGTTAGAGGATATTGTATTTTACTATGAGAGAGATGTAGTTACCTTTATAAAAAGGAGATTCCACTCCATGTCATTTGGTAATTGGGTGATTATGGATTTGGAGTGAGAAGTGATAGGAGATTGTAGGAGCTTGGAGTTGAAGGTTGATGGAGCTCCCTTGTATATAAAAAACTTGAATATTAATGAAGAAGTGAGGTGTTGCATATACTTTGTTGCATGGTTATGGTTATGCTCTTAAATTGTTTTGATTTATTTGTTGGAAACCTCTTGCCATCATTCTAATTTGAAGGCCTATTAATGAAATATTTTCAATTAGGAGTAATGCAATGTGAGGGGGTTCTCCCTCTTGTTTTCCCTTTTTGTTATAATTATGTTTCATTTCCCTTCATCTAACAAACTAGTTAGGAAATGTAATTATAAGTCAACTAAATATAGAAACACCTTCATTTTCTTTGATGAGTGCCACCCCTAGCTCCCTAAGATTAAGTTTCCACACATTAATTTTTAGTGAGCACTTAGGGATAAATTGTATCAAATTAGTTCCTTTTACCTTAAGTACACACCTAAATGATGAATGTATCACTCATCCTTTATATGTTTGAATGTGTCAAATTATCCCTTTCTACCATATATCCTACACCACGGTAGTTGTTTGTGACAAACTAGTTCTTTCATTCATGCAATATTTCATGACTCCATTAGCCCATAAATTAATAGGCACTGGTCACATCATTTTGATTTTCTTGTTCTACTCTTCCTCCTCTCCTTGCTCTCCCATATCATTTTCCCCATTTCCATTTTCTTCCTTATACACTACTACACCCTTTGTTTTTTTAAGGCTTACTCTTCAACCTTCACCTTGAGCCTCCACTCCATAGCCTTAGCAATCCTACTTGAGGGAACCCCCCTTTGTGTTGTAGAAGAACCAACCTAAAGTGTATAGAATATCTACTAAAGTGATAGTGGTCATCCTTCCTAAGTTACACAAAGCTATCACCTTGGTGCTTGGGACTTTACGCTTTTGTGGGTGCTAGATTGTTTTGTAACATTTCACAAAAAACTAATAAAAATGTGATTCCCAAAAAACTAATATATTCCTAATGTGATTGTCTCTGGCTAATATTTAATCTAAGTCTATCTGATGATTGTCCCTATGATAAGATTTGAGCAATTGATTCGTACTGTATAGGTGTCAATATTAATTGTATACACGCACTGATTATGGGTTGCTATTTATTGTGATATTGCGTTGATATGTGTTTGTCATTCATGACAATGATGTGTCGTCTTTGCTTCGTGATTGTTGTTAATGCGTTAATGTTGTTTCATTTATATTTTTTACTTTTTTCAATGATGTCGTTATTAAATGGTGATGTATGTTTCCTAACGCAGCATTAAAATATAAATAAATAAAAAATACATGTTGTATGTCACTTTTGTCGTCATAATGACGGGGTAATTATAGAATCAAGGACAATGGGTCTTGCCTTCAAATGACAAATCCAAGATTCAATAATTTATAGGTACAAATCAAATTAGGGAGACACATCCCACATGACCTAAATTTCTTCTACCATGGCCTTCTTCGAAAGTTTATGCTCCTCTAAATCAGTTGCCTCTATAATAGTTTTAGAATCATCTTCAATAGCAAATAAAATAAAGGCAAAACAAAAATCACATGGACTATACTATTTTGTTTTCCTTATTACATGAATAGATCCCCTCATGACTAATGTATATGATTCCTCCTCGTCATATGATTCATCTAAATCTTCTTCATGTATTGAGTCATATTCTCCATTCTCCAACTCAAGCTCTATTTTCTCTGGTTCTATTTCTTTCGGTTCATCTCCATTCTTAGGAGTACTTTTAACTTCTCCAAAGATCACATCACAACTATAAATAGTCTTCCTTATTACTAGATTCCAAATATTGTAGCATTTTAATCCATATTTATAACCAATGAAGACACATTTCTCTACTTTATTATCCAACTATCACCTTTTCTCCATTGGATAATTCACATAAGCATCACAATAAAAAACTCTAAGATGTTAAAGAGAGGGTTTATTACAGTCCATGCCTCATGAGGAGTCTTATCAACTAGTGTTGATGAAGGTGATTGATTGATCAATTAGCATGCATTATCTATCTTCTTTACCAAGATGTTAAAGGCATTGAGATGCTCTATCACAAAATCATGCCATTCATCTTTAGAAGGTACAACCTCCTTCAAAGGAAAAGTTTGTTTACCAGGGAATTAGATTGATAAATAATCCCTAACTTATCCCATAACACCTTGGTTGTAGCTTCTCCTAATATATTCAATAACACTAAATCTAAAAGGAATAACTAGATCATACTCTTAGCCTTCCTATCCAAATTCATCTAGTCTGTCACTACCATACATGTAGGTATAGTACCAAGATTTATAGTGATCCATTGTTCTCAATTATAAGAAGGTATTCTATCTTGAGCTTCCATAGTTCAAAGTTTTAACTATTAAATTTATTAATCTTGATTCTTGAACTTCTCGCCATTCTCTTTCACAAAAGAATCATTGTTGTAGATATCTCACTGAGACCAAGTTTATCACAAACCCAAGATAAACATGCTTTATCAAGAATTAGATAAACTCTAGAAACAAAGACATCTCCTTTAAGACAATAACATTTGTCTAATGTCAAATGCAAGTGTTAAACCTATGTAAGTGATGAAATGCATACAAATTATCAAGAAAAATAGAAATAACAACAATGGCACACACATAGTACACAAAGCTTTATCCTGGAAACCCTTAATCAGGAAAATGAACTTAACTTAGATCTACACCTCTATCTTCTTCATTGTATGAACTTGATTGTTCACAATACAATATTCAGGTATTCCACATCATCCAAAACACTAATTTTTTAACCCAAATTATATTACAACCCTAATACATTAACTAGGATTAAATTACAATGGGTTGAAAAACCATTGGCCAAAAAAGCACAAAAGGGCCAAAAATGGAACCAAACAAAAAATTGGGGTACTACCGTGAACCCTAGTGAGTCGAGGCTAACACCCTTCCCTATAAATAATTATAGCCACCATGGATCCCCCATTAGTGAAATTATTGGATTTTCACCTAGTGGAGTCCATATGTAAAGAATATAACACATACTCAAAACACTCCCCAAGGGTCAAATGATTAAGAAATCAAAACAAGCCAAACAAGGTAGGATTGAATTTGATTATGTACCAACAATATCCTATTGGGAACTCTAGTCCCAATGGCTATCATGAACATATATTTAGGGTTATAGTGGGCTAAATAGTACTATTAATCTAAAAATCAATTATCTATGCTAACCCTAACCTAGTTCACAGGGCCTAACCAATAATAAAACCAAAACAATGTAATCATCGTTAATCAGATCCAAGTAAAATAACTTATAATTAATACCCTTTTAGTGTCTGATAAGTCATTATGAACCTAAAATAACCACTCACTCTATTATTACATTAATGTAGATGTCAATTTTCCTCCTCACAAGTCTTCTTCAACAGAGAAAACCATGGGCCTCATAATGACAATCTAAGCCATCTTTTTATTCTTCTATGAGTAATTTAATTGTTGTTGACAATGAAGTTTTCAGGTCCAATAAAGAATTGAATAGGGACGTATAGGATTTACTACTAATATTAGACATGAAATACACCTCTAAAGGAAGAAAATCCTTTCAAATGAGATGTTAAGCTAGTAAGTGCTTATATGCTCCATGAAAGGGTGAAGTTCATATCATATGTCAATCTTGGTTATATGGGTGTCCTTCAAAATCTTGGAGATGGTTCTACTAATTAAATGATATTTTCATATCCAAACGATTTGTATGTTTAGAACCTTATAGTCATTTATGCTTTTTTCATCCTTGTTTAATTATTGAAGTTTTTTAATTTAGTTTCTATGTAAGGTATAAGTCTTTTTGTACATATTATTGTATAAGTGTGTTAATGGATGGGTGGTGAGATATGCTCCACCATAGACTTTTAATGGTAGAAATATTTAAATTTCAAGAAATTTCATGTATCCTTCTTACATTTGGTAGTTCTATAACATTCTTGGAGTTATATGATTAATAATGAGAAAAAAGTAGCCACCTTTGTATTTATTCTTAATCATAGTTTTGGTTAGTTTTATGTATTTTCAATTGTAAGAGTTGATTCTTCACATGGGGGTTTCACCTTGTTGATGAATATCTTATCATGTTCATTCACAAAGGTTTTTTTTTAATTGTTAAAAATAGAGTCAATATATTGTAGATATTGGGATGGGGGGGATGTGTGGTGAAGGGAGTTTATAGGTATTGGGGGATATAAAAAGGGGTGTTTGTTTTATTGGAAAAGGTGGGTACAAAAAAAGGATTTTGGAGGTATTTATCAATATCTAGTGAAATTAGAGGTATTCTTTAATATCTCATGAATGCAAGTGCTATGTTATAGGTTCAATGAGTGTAGACTCGATGATTATTCATCCTTTTGTTGCAAGGGAAAGGATTTAGAGAAACCTAAATCATTCTTTCAACTAATATCAATGAACTTGTATCATCTATAAATGCAAGTAATGATAATTGCATGCCTATCAATAAAGTGGACAAGCCTAATCTAGATGCATATAGTTACCTCAATATCAAATTTAGGCTTCTTGGAGAGGACCTGTTGGCACCATATAGAGAATGATTAATTAAAATATTAAGTATCTCATGTTCAAAATAATAACAATTTACTACATGAGTAGCTCTCAAATTCCTTGTCAATTCAGTATCTATGTTGTTTGGTTGAAGGAGAGGGCACATGCCTATTATTAAGGTTTTGTTGTCAAAATAAGTGTAACAATTTCAAACTTAGTGGGTGATGATAAAGATAATAAAAAATTGCAAAATTATAAAAGGAAGTGAAAATTGACCATGATGTGAAGGGTTTATAGTATTTGTGGTATTTTTGGCTTCCACATTGGAAAACATGACATCAATATGATGATGACTGAAAACAAATATGGAGAAACTATGCCTATAGGTGTTATATCTGATATCTTCACACTAAGGTTGCAAATTCAATATCTAGTCAGATGGCGTTACCTTCCTTTATTTCATGGTTGGGAAGGCTCCATTACTCTAGAAGGGAATATGTTATGAATAATTTAGTTTTCCAAGCAACCAACAATACTACTTAATGAAAATGATAAATCCTAATTTGTTTTTAAGCTCCAAGATATATGAATATGATACTTCCAAATGGTATCCCTTGTAGAAGGTATTTTGGAATGTAGCATTTTATTGCATTAGTTGGAATGATTTTATCATTTTTTCTATATTTCTACCTTTTTTTCCAGCACTGGTGGAAATTAGCTTTTGTCTATACAAGTTTAGAATCTTAATGAATACTAGATTATTCTATAATAGACAAAAATGTTGATTAGAAATGGTTTTTCATTTTACTTATGATATTCAATATTTTAATCATGATTGTGAGGAGAATAAATATGGCAGAGAAAACAAAAAGGGAGGAGGGGATGATGGTAAGAAGGGTGGTGATAAATCCAAAGGCCATGATGAAGACAAGATGGATGAACATAAGAGAAAATAAGTCCATATTTTTAGATATGTCTATGAGATTGTATTATCAAAAACACTAAACTTCAAAAATAAGATGATATGGAAGAATTAGATCCACGTAAAGAGAAAAAATTATATGGCCTCTAATTTTGATTTTGTTTCTTCTGCCATTTTTCCCAATGTTTTCTCTTCTACTCCTACTATATTATCCACAATTTTCTCTTCTTCTTCCTAGTTTTCAAACTTGACTACCTCCTAGACCTTATCTCTAGATAAATCAAAGGTGCTTAGTCTATATTTCATAGATGGGTTTATTCTAATATCCCTATTGGTGTTGTTGTTTTGGTGCATTCTAGAAGTAACAAAAATGGTTCCAATCACAAGATTCAACAACATGAATAGCACAATGGTAGTGAACTAATTGATCATAGAAACCAAATACGAGGCACAAATTCCATAGTTATTCCCAAAATTATTTCTACTTTGAAATATATAAACAATAAGAAAAATAAAACCTCTCTTGGCTTGACTTCCAGATCCCACAGCTCCCTTCCTAGTCAAGCATAGAAAAACAAATTGTATAACCTTATTTAATCCTTACATTATCTACCATTTTATATTCTTCTGCTTGATTTTCAAATTCAATTACCTCCTCGACCTTATCTCTATATAAACTAAAAGGTTGTAAAAAATTGGGATTGACTACCAAGATTTTCAAATTTCTCAACCCTCTACAAATGATGACCATCAATGTTTTAAAAAGAGGGGATTTTTCTACTAGTTTCTCAAGTATGTGATAATCATGTCAATAAAAGATAGATATAATCTTATAATGTATTTGAAACTATTGAAATGAGTGGGTATCTTTGTAATATTAAATCACTTGAGCTACAAACATGGGAGACAATCAACTAAAAATATAGATTCTAGAACATCTCTTGGACTACCTTCATGTTCATCTTCATCTATATCTTCACCTTCATAAGTTATGCCTACAAGAGTATTGTTTTTACTATTTTTGAAGTTACATATTGAATCCATTTCTTGATCAATTTGCAAATATTTCTTTCATAGCACTCCTTATCTGAAAACCTATCTAGTGAAATACTAAAGCAGTCAAGTTTAGAAGAATGGAAGAAAAGGATGTTATCAATTCTGGGTATTATTTATTTTTCTTCTTGAGAGATACTAGAATAAATAAAAACCATGGGATAAATAAAGAGGGGATAGTAAAGTCCAAAGGAATCGCCATCTCTAAGAGAGGAAAGAACAATGTATTGTGTCTCTCAAAGGAAGATTTGAGAGGATGTGAAACCAGAGTAATTCCTCTAAAAGAAAATTCAATATATCCCTTACTTTTCCCATGGTTGAACATAAGAAAAGGTTAAATCCATCTTGCAAGGAGGTCGAAGATTACAATACTAATGGATTAAGTCATCTAGGAAGCGGAAGATAGTAGAGACACCAATGGATAAAAAATGTGTTCTAGGTAGACTTGAATCCTTGGGGAATTGAAAGGTTGTGATTTGAGGATCTGAAGGTCTTATCAATCCCACCAAAATCAAATAATTTTATAGGGAACAATTCTTTATCATGAATCTAGTCTAGGTAGTATATCACAATACTAGGTGCCTATCTGACATGTTCGATATAACACTAGACTTTCTCATTATTATCCATCTGAGCTAATACTCAAGGCTACATGAACTACATACCTCTTGAACCAATCTAGAAGTGGAATCTTACCAACTGAATCCTAAAGTTTGGTGGGTTCTTAATAATTGAAGAGAGCATCACTCTTGCGACATTGAGATACAAAAAAAGCGAGTGGTTGGGCTTGAGTTAGATCCCTTGCTTGATGGTAAATGATGTGAATGGTGGGTTTGTTTATTATTATATGGTCAGACACAAGAAAAGTCTACTAATTTCAATCAGAATGGAAGTCAAATATTTCAATACTAATGTATGAAGCCAACTAGTAAGTGGAAGAGTAGAGATATTGATGGGTCAAAATTGGCGTTCTAGGCAGGAATAAATCCTTGGGGAACTAAAATATTGTGAGTTGAGGATACAAAGGTCTTATAAATATCACCAAAATCAAACAAGATATCAAGGAAGAAGTCTTTAGTATGAATATAAGCTAGGTGGTCTATCATAACACTAGGTACTTAGCAACATCTTGAATGGTGGTTGTTTTCTTATTAATTGTAGTGTATCATCCTGCAATTTGAAGATAAGAGATGGGTTATAGGGAGGATGTATGATTTACAAATTGTTACCATGATTCCTCACATTAGGTTCTACAAAATTCACTATTTTCAATGATAAGTTGGAACTTCCTAGAAGAATGATATTGCAATTGTGTGCAAATATGACAACAATTTATCACATATATTTTTATAAAATTTATCATTACGATGCTAATAAGACACTATGAATTTACATATAAGACATTGCTTTGACATTGTTAGGTACCTAACCTCCCTAACCCCTCATGTAGTTAGAATAATATATTTTCCATGTAATAAAGGATGATATTAATAAGGCCTAGTAATAAGGAAGAATAAGTCAAATGTAAGAAGACCAAATAGAAGCTTCCACTTCTAGAAATATCTTCCTCTAGATTGTTCTTTTGGTAGATGGATTTAGTATAAATAGGAGTCGAGGGAATGAGAATTTTTTGTCTTGAGAATTATTTCAATAGAACGTTTCTTTGTTGGAGGTTTACCCCTCGAAGAGGCAAGTAAACATTGTTTCCTATCAATAAAGGTATTATTTTGGTGTTGTGGTTTCATATATTGTGTTGTTCCATTATTATTCTATGCAATATTTTTGTTTTATGCTATTATAATATAGTTGGTACCTTAGAAGTGGTATTAGAGAACTTTCCTTAGTAGAAAATTGTGGGTTAAATTTTTTCAGGGTGGTGACCTATTCTATCATCTTAAAACTATAGAAATTTGTTGTTTAGTGAATAAATCCATAGTCAAGGAAGCATACATGTAGAAAATACAAGAGGTACTTAATATCACGTTTTTGGACACCCTGGTAACCCATGTTACTACTCCTTCGAGTGGTAGCACATCAGACAACACATGTATATGAACCGGCCTAAGTATCCTAAAACCCTCTATAGATCAACCGATTGGGCACTTGACTGCTATAGTGCCACCGTGAAAAACACTTGGGAGGATAATCTCTAGTACTTGGGTAATCAGGTAGTACAACTAAGGGTACAGTCTAGCCTCCTTAGTTGGTGCCATGAGATGGTGGGTTGAGTACTATTGTTTGACCCTGCACGTATATCAAAGAGTTATGGCACGGGGAAAAACATTATCTATATAAACCCTCAACACCTTAACGCTTGGGACATAAAAAAAAAAACAAAAAAATGAACAAACAAGATCTATTTTCGTGCAAACATACCCCTTGCATTCGGATTGTGAAATTATTACACATTTCTTCCTCTTAAGAATTTGGACATTTCACTTCTGCAATATTCTTCAGATTGAAGTATAACCTATCCCATTTCCTTCCTCTTTTCATTCTTATCACGGTCATAGCTATCATTTTTCAAAAACAATTCTCTCTGTGGTCCCAACCCCCTTTTGCCCCTCTTATTTGGGACCTACCCCATTGGATTCCCCTCTTCACCCTAATCATTGTTATACCATTCACCCATAACCCCATTTTCTCTGTGGTCCCACATGCCTTTTTCTTGTTCCCCCTTTCATCATGGTCCACACCCATAGCCAAGAACTTGAATCAGGCTTCAATACCTTGTCATCTTATTTCTCTAAGACACAGTAGGAAGTGCGGAAACTCGGTGCCAATGTTACCACCATCATTGCCAAAATTCATTCCACCATAGATGCCAAAATGGAAACCTTGAAATATGACCTCTCTGCCCAACTTGAATCCTTTGTCTCCCATCTCTTCACCAAGATGAATATTCCTGGAGACCTTACCTCATTTGACCAACATTTGCAACCAAAAGGTGAGACTTCCCCCAATTCCTAGACTTTTCCATCCCATCACTTTCAGGGTGATCTACTCCTTCCTAGAGTGGATGTGAAAAAATTTGATGGCTCAGATATAAAAGGGTGGGTCTCACAAATGGAATATTACTTCCCTTTACATGGCATTACCAATGAGTTGGCCAAACTCCGTTATGGTGTTCTCCATTTGGATCTTGAATGATGGAAATTGTGGAAATGGAGTAAAAAGGCACTCGAAGGGTATGTGTCTTGGACACATTTTGTTGCAGAGCTCTATGACCGGTTTGACACTGACACCCATCATTTAGGTCCTTTGACCAAGTTGAAGAAAACTATCCCATTGGAAGATTTTATCGCTTCCTTTGAGAAATTAGATTTAAAAACAGAGGGCATGACATGTGCTTTTTTCTGGGAATGCTTTGTTAGAGACCTCAAGAATGAAATACATGTCCATGTCATCATGTCTCACCCCTAGACTTGGTTAGAGGCTACAAAACGGTCCAAGGAAGCACAATAAGTCATCTCCTCCCAAACTTGAAAACCACCCTTTGTTCTTCTCCCTAACCCCCCCCTTCCCGCCACTATTACCTCTCCCCTCAAGATTCATAAATTGACTCGGGATGAAATGGATGAATGTCAACTTAAGGTTCTTTGTTATAATTGTGATGACAAGTATTTTTTGGGGCACAAGTGTAATGAACAAAATATTTGTGTGGCTATCTCTGAGGATGTTTCTGAAGAAGAGGAATATGTATCTCATCTACCCGAGCTAACCCCAATGGAGGGTCTTCGTCCAATCTCTGATCCATCAGAAGTTGAACCACTCATTTCTCTCAATGCACTCACAGGTTTCTCTACTCCCCAAACCCTCAAATTAATTGGCTACATTAAGGACCAGAAAGTCATCATTTTATTTGACAACAATAACGCCCATAATTTTATTCATCATTGAATTTCCCAACAAGTCAATTGTTATATCCTTCAAGTTATTAATTTCTAAATCATGATTCCCAATGGGGATTCCATGAAATGTTGAAGGCGTTGTGAAAACATGTACCTCCAAATTGGTCAATATTACCTGAAATCTCATATGTTTTTCTATTGACATGGGCGGTTGTGAAATTGTACTAGAGAAAAATGGTTACACACTCTCATCCCTATTATCAGGAATTTCCAGAAATTAACCATGTAATTCCAACAAGAGGGACAACAACACCAGTTCCAAGGCATCACAGTAGGGTCACCAGAGATCATCAGTTCCCACCGAATGGAAAATATCCTCAGAAAAGGTCAATCTAGCATTTTTTCCCAACTTCATGCCATTCAGGTGGTTGAGACACCCTCTGTACATACCAACCTCTAATTTATCCTCTCCCAACACCAAGTTATGTTTCAAACCCCCCATGGACTTCCCCCTTCTCATGGTGTCCATGATCATTCCATTCCTCTTGTTCCAGGTAGTCGTCTGTTAGGGTCCTAACCCACACATAGGTAGAACAATATATTCGGATGTAATAAAGGTCAATATTAATAAGGCCTTTCAATAAAATAGAATAAGTTGGATGTAATAAGACCTAATAGAAGCTTCCTCTTCTAGAAGGATCTTCCTCTAGATGCTTCTGTTAATAGAAATATTTAGTATAAATAGGAGTTGAGGGTATGAGAACCCTAGCTTGGATATTATTGTAATAGAGCATTGCTCAACTGCAGGTTGCCCCCTCGAAGAGGCCTGTGAACATTGCTTTCAGAATCAAAGTGTTATTTTTTTTGTTGTTGTTATATCATTTCAGTTCTATTGTGGTGATTGCTCTGGTTATATTGTTGTTATTATGCCATTTCTAGCATTTTATTTATGTTTTGCATAATTTTTATATCTGGTATATTACAAGTGGTATCAGAGCAATTTCCTAGGTAGAAAGTGTGGGTTAAATTTTTTCAAGGTAGAGACGTATTCCGATGTCTTTAAGCCACAAAGATCTGGCATTACATGCATAAACCCATGGTTGAGGGATTCATACACACAGGAAATACAAGTGGTACTTAAGTGCACATATGTTGGCCACCCTTGTAACCCCTGTTGGTACCCCTTTGAGTGGTAGTGCATCAGACATCACCTGTGTACGGAACGACCTAGATTCCCTAAATCCCTCTTTAGATAAACTGATCGGTCGCTTAACTTCTATAGTGTCACCGAGAACAACACTCGGGAAGATACTCTCTAGTACTTGGGTAGTCGGATAGTACAACTAAGGGTACGACCTATCCTCCTTAGTTAGTTCCCTGATATATTGGGTTGAGTACTACTATTGGACCCTGCACGTATATCAGAGAGCTATAGCATAGGGAAAACCCTTGTCTGTAGAACCCTTGAATACCTAACCCTTGGGGATAGAAACATAAATAAATTAAAATAGACAAGATCTATTGTCACGGAACTGTATTCAGGTTGCCAAATCACTACACATTTCTTCTTGGTTAAACATTTGGGCAATTCATCACTGCAATATTCTTCAGACCAGAGTATAACTCCACAGGTGTAAAAAAAAAGGTCTGGAAATTTTTTCACCATTATTTGAGACCTATTCCATTAGATTCATCTCTTCACCCTTATCACATTCATCCATACCATTTTTTGGCACAATTTTTGACCCCGCCCGCCCCTTTTCACTTCCCCCATCCTCATGGCCCATACCCGTAGATAAGACTTGGAATCTTGCTTCAACACCTTACAATCTGGTCTCATCGAGACCATACAAGCAGTGAAACAATTTAGTGCCAATGTTGCCACCATCAATACAACCATGCAGTCCTCAATGGAGAAAATCAAACAAGACCTCACCACCCAACTTGAATCTATATTTTTGTCACTCTGCACCAAACTGCATATCCCTATAGATAACCCTTTCTCTTCCTCACCTCCACATACTGAAGATGACCATTCCTCTCATTCCCATAACTTTCAGAACCATCACTTTCAACGTGACCTACGCCTTCTATGGGTGGATGTGACCAAATTTGATGGCTTGGACCCCACTGGTTGGGTAACCTAAATGGAACATTATTTCTCTTTATACTGCATTATAGATGACTTAGCCAAACTCCAGTATGGTGTTCTCCATCTAGATCAAGAATGTTGGCAATGGAAACAATGGATAAAAACTTCTCATCAAGGGTATATTTCTTGGACACACTTTGTGGCAGAGCTTTATGAATGTTTTGACACTGACACCAACCATTTGGGTTTTTTTACAAAGTTGAACAACTAGGAATAGTGGAAGACTTTATAGCTTCCTTTGAGCGCCTGGATTTTAGAATAGAGGGCATGTCTGATGCCTTTTTCCGAGAGTGTTTTATCAGTGGCCTCAAGGATGATACTCGAGACCATGTCCTCATGGCTCGACCTCAGAGTTGGGTGAAGGCTACTAAAAGAGCTAAAGAAACACAATATGTTGTATCTTCTCAAAACCAAAAACCCTCCTTTATCCCTCACCCTAAACCAATAAATCCCACTACTCCCTCTACTCCACTAAAGATCCAAAAATTGACCAGAGCTAAAATGGTTGAACGCTAACTCAAAGGCCTTTGTTATAACTGTGATGAAAAATATTTTCCCGGCCACAAGTGTAAAGAACAAAATCTTTTTATGGCCATCTCTGAGGATATTTTGGAAGAGTATGTAGAAAATCCCCTCATGTCTAAGCCACCTGAATCCACTGACACAACCCCTCCCTTAGACCCTCCCGAAGTAGAACCAGTCATTTTCCTCAATGCTCTCACTAGATTCTCCGCTCCCCCAAACCTCAAGCTAATCAGTTACATCAAGCATCGGAAGGTCATCATTCTGGTTGATAGTGTCAAAACCCATAATTTATTCATTGCCACATTGCCCAAGAAACTCATTGCTACATCCATGCCATCAATAATTTCCAAATCATGATTGCCAATGGTGGTTCCATGAAATGTGGAGGGCATTGTGAAAATGTGTGTCTCCAAATTGGTGACTACCACCTGAAATCCCATATGTTTGCTATCGACATGGGAGGTTGTGACATTATGTTGGGTGCAGGCTGGCTAAAGACTTTGGGTCCCATTCTCATGGATTTTAAATACTTAACCATGTAATTCGACCAGGAAAGCCACCAATATAAGTTCCAAGGTATCATCGTCAGTTCACCTGATATCATTAGTTCCCATCACATGGAAAAGCTGCTAAAAAAATATCATTCTGGTGTTATCGCCCAACTCCATGCCATACAAGCAACAGAGACACCCTCGGTCCTGCAAGACCTCCTAGCCATCCTTTCTAAACATCAATTGACATTTTCCACTCCCCAAGGTCTCCCTTCTTCTCGTGGTGTTCATGATCATTCCATTCCTCTTGTAGCCGGAAGCCTTCCTCCCAATATATGTTTGTATCATCACCCCTTTTCCCCAAAAAATGAAATTGAGAAAATGGTCCAGGAACTCCTTAATGAAAGCGTTATTTACCCTAGTATGAAACCCTACTCTTCTCCTGTGGTCATGGTCCTGAAGAAAGAAGGTTCTTGGCGAATGTGTCTTGACTTCCGTGCCCTCAACAAAATTACCATCAAATACAAATTCCCCATTCCTGTCATTGATGACCTCCTGGATGAATTAAGTGGCACCCGATTCTTCACTAAAATTGATCTTCATTTGGGCTACCACCAGATATGTATGAAAGAGGAAGACATTCCCAAGACTGCCTTTAGAACTCATGAGGGCCACTATGAATTTTTGGTCATGCCCTTTGGTTTGTGTAATGCACCCTCCACCTTCCAAAGCCTCATGAATCATGTCTTCCATCCTTTTCTCTGCCATTTTGTCTTATTTTTCTTTGATGATATTATCATCTATAGAAAAACCTCGATAGACCATATTGCTCATGTGGATCAAGTTCTCCATCTACTCTCTCAACACCAACTTTTCCTGAAACAGTCTAAATGTGCTTTTGGCGCCTCAGAAGTAGAATACTTGGGTCATATGGTTGGCAAGGATGGCATCAAGGTGGATCCTAAAAACATTGAAGATATGCAAGACTTGCCTCAACCAAAGACTCTTAAGAGTTTGCATGGATTTCTGGGCTTAATAGGGTATTATCGCAAGTTTGTTAAGAATTATGGGAAGAGTGTTGCACCTCTCACTGCTCTCCTAAAAAACAACTCTTTCACTTGGACTCTAGCCACTGCTCAAGATTTTCAAACTTTGAAGATGGCTATGTGCACCACTCCAATCCTTTCCCTTCCCGATTTCACCAAGGCATTTGTGTTGGAATGTGATGCCTCAAGGAAAGGAATTGGTGTTGTCCTTATGTAAGAGAGTTGACCTTTGGCCTTTACCAGCAAGAAACTATTTGAAATAAATCTGGGCAAATCCATCTATGAAAAGGAAATGTTGGCTATTTTGCAAGTCGTTGATCTGTGGCTCCCTTATCTATTGGGGAAACATTTCCAAATTAAGATAGACCATCAAAGCCTCAAGTATTTTCTGTAACTACACATTTCCTCCCCGGAAAAACAAAAATGGGTGACTAAGCTCTTTGGATATGATTATGAGATCATTTACAAGAAAGGAAAAGACGGTGTGGTTGCGGATGCACTTTCCTGAAAAATATGAAGATGAAGGATCCCTTTTTTCTCTTTCATTCATTGTACCAGATTGGCTCCAAGTTGTTCACCAAGAATGGCTACAAGATCCCAAAAGTTCTCATCTGATCCAGCAATTGTAGTCCAATTCTCCATCTTCCCCAAGGTACTCTTGGCTCCATGATGAGCTTCGATAGAAATGTCGTTTTTATTTAAGTAAACAATCAAAGCTTAAATCCATGGTACTTTCTGAGCTTCATGCTACACCCATAGCAGGGCACTCCGGGTTCACCAAAACCTATGACAGGGTCAAACGTTCCTTTTTCTGGGATGGTATGAAACAAGACATTCGTAATTCTGTCGCTGAATGTGATGTGTGTCAACACAACAAGGGAGAAATAGTCAAATCTTCAGGCACACTACAATCGCTCCCGATTCCACCTGCTATTTGGAAGGATATCTCTATGGATTTTATTACCGGCTTACCCAAATCGGGAAATAAATCAGTCATCATGGTGGTTTTTCATCACCTTTCCAAGTATGCTCATTTCTGCACCCTTCAACACCCGTTTATAGCATCCACAGTGGCTCAATATTTCATGGATCGGGTCTTCAAGCTTCATGGCATGCTGCACTTTATTGTTTTTTATCGTGACCCAACTTTCACAAGAAATTTTTGGCAATACTTTTCAAGATACATGGCACCGAATTGCATCTCATCTCAACTTATCATTCCCAGATTGATGGCCAAATAGAAGTTGTCAATAAGTGTTTGGAAACATATTTGAGGTGTTTTGCCTCGGAAAAGAAAAATCAGTGGTCTCAATGGTTACCCCTAGCTGAATGGTGGTACAACACTTCATACCATACAACTACACACATGACTCCTTTTGAAGTGGTATATGGACAGAAGCCACTTTCAGTTCTCTCATACTTACCGGGTGCCTCAAAAGTCTAGGCGGTTGACCAAACACTTACAGCTCGAGAGGCTATTCTCCATACCCTCAAAGAAGATTTGGTCATGGCACAAAATCACATGAAACAACAAGTAGATCAAGGTCACTCTGAACGTCAATTTGCAGAAGGGGATCAGGTGTTTCTTCAACTGAAACCTTACAAGCAAACTTCCCTCAAGGCCGAGCATTTTCAAAAGCTAACGCCAAAATTTTATGGTCCTTATACCATTCTCAAGCATATGGGACAAGTATCCTATCAATTAGCTTTTCCCAACCATTCGAAGATACATCCTGATTTTCATGTTTCATGCTTAAAGAAGGTGATTGGAGCTAAGTGCCAAATTCAAACCTACCTTCCCGAGTTAGCTTAAGAAGGATCCATTTGGCTATAGCCAAAAGATGTTTTGGACTAGCGTGAGCGACACCTATGTCAGAGAACCATCAAGTAAGTGATAGTCAAGTGGAAAGATACAACTCCGGTAGATGCCACTTGGGAACCAGCTACCATTCTGCAACAATTTCCTCATCTCAAGCCTTGGGGACAAGGTTGTTTTTAAGGGGGAGGATATGTTAGGGTCCTAACTCGCACATATGTAGAAAAATATATTCAGATGTAATAAAGGTCAATATTAATAAGGCCTTTCAATAAAATAGAATAAGGTGGATGTAAGAAGACCTAATAGAAGCTTCCGCTTGTAGAAGGATCTTCCTCTAGATGCTTCTTTTAATAGACATATTTAGTATAAATAGGAGTGGAGGATATGAGAACCCTAGCTTGGATATTATTGTAATAGAGTGCTACTCAACTGGAGGTTTCCCCCTCGAAGAGGCCTGTGAACATTGCTTTCAGAATCAAAGTGTTATTTCTGTTGTTGTTCTTATATCATTTCAATTCTATTGTGGTGATTGTTCTGGTTATATTGTTGTTATTCTTCCATTTCTAGCATTTTATTTATGTTCTGCATACTTTTTATATCTGGTATATTACATTGTCCTCCAAATGTTCACCCTTGTCGTCATTCGTTCTCCCAGAAGAATGAAATTGAGAAGATTTTTCAAGAATTTCTAGAATCCGGTGTCATCCATCCCAGTACCAATCCCTATTCTTCTCCAATAGTTATGGTACTCAAGAAATAAGGTACATGGCACATGTGTCCTGATTTTTTATCTCTCAACAAACTCACCATCAAAGACAAATTTCTCATTCCTATCATTTATGACCATTTAGATGAATTAAGTGGTGCTCAGTATTTTACCAAAATTTTTCTCTACTTTGGGTACCACCAAATTCGTATGAAAGAAAAAGGCATTCCCAAGACTGCATTCAAAACTCATGAGGGTCACTATGATTTCTTGGTTATGCCATTCGACCTCTATAGTTCTCCCTCCACTTTTCAAAGTCTCATGAATCATGTCTTTTGTCCTTTCCTCCACCATTTTGTCTTGGTTTTATTTCATGATATTCTCATCTATAGAAAAACTTGGTAAGCACATCTCGCCCATGTGGATCAAGTTCTCCATCTACTGTCTCAGCAAAAAAATTATCGTAATAATTTTAAATGTTCCTTTGGAGCCTTTGAAGTTAAGTAACTGGTACATATTGTTGGCAAGGATGGTGTCTAGGTAGATCCAAAGAAAATTGAAGCTATGCAGGATTGGTCGTGCCCGAAAACTCTATAAAGTCTACTTGTCTTATTGGGTTTGTCATGCTATTATCACAAGTTTGATCAGAATTATGGAAAAATTGCAACTCCTCTCACAGTGCTCCTTAAAAAGAATGCTTTCAGTTGGACTCCAACAACCGACCATGCCTTCCAAGCTTTGAAAGAGACTATGCGCACTACTCTGGATCTGACTCTCCCTGACTTCAAAAAGACCTTTGTATTGGAATGTGATTCCTTGGGGAAAGGAATTGGGGTTGTACTCATGCAAGATGGTATACCTTTGGATTTCACCAAAAAATAATTGTTCGAGCACCATTTGGGCCAGTCCACCTATGAAAAGGAAATGTTGGATATTCTTCATGCTATGAATATTTGGCATCCTTATCTCTTGGGGAAACGCTTCCAAATCAAAACTGATGATCAAAGCCTCAAGTATTTTCTAGAACAAATAATTTATTCCCCGGAGCAACAAAAATGGGTAACCAATTTGTTTGGATATGATTATGAGATCATCTACAAAAAAAGAAAATAAAATGTGGTGGTTGATGCCCTATCCAGGAAATATGAAGAAGACGGGTCTCTTTTTCCCCTCTCATTCATTGTCATAGATTGGTTTCAGGCAGTTCACCAGGAATGGTTGCAAGACCCCAAACTTTCAAGATTGATCCACACACTACAACAGGATCCAAAAGCTACTCCATGGTACTCATGGCACTAGGAAAAGATTTTTTATAAAGGTCCCTTGTATTTAAGAAAACAATCAAACCTTAAATCCATCATGCTCTCCGAGTTTCATTCTTCACCTATAGTTGGGCATTCTGGTTTTACCAAAACATATGAATGGGTCAAACGTTCTTTTCCTGGGACAATATGAAACAATAAATTCACACCTTTGTGGTTGAATGTGATACTTTCCAACTCAATAAAGGATATACAATCACAACCCTAGACACACTCCAACCACTTCCGATCCCACCTACTATTTGGATAGATATTTCTATGGACTTCATTTTTGGCTTACCTAAATCAGGAAATAAGTCAGTCATCATGGTAGTAGTGGATAATATTTCCAAATATGCTCATTTATGTGCTATTCAACACCCATTCACTGCCTCCACAATAGGTCAAATTCCATGGCATGCCTTATTATATTGTGTCTGTCCATGATCCCACTTTCACCAACATTTTTTGGCAAGAATTGTTGTGACTCCAGTGAACCCAATTACACCTCAACACAACATATCATCCTCAAATTGATGGCCAAACTAAAGAATTCAACAAGTGTTTGGAAACCTATTTGAGGTGTTTTATATCTGACATACAAAATTAGTGGGTTTAATGGTTACCCCTAGTTGAATGGTGGTGCAACACTTCTTACCACACCGCCACTCGCATGACACCCTTTGAAGAAGTTTATGGACAACCACCACCTTCATTTGTATCATACATGCCAGGCGTCTCCAAGGTTCAGCAAGTGGATCAAAATCTTACATTCATCATGACCATCCTCCGTACTCTCAAAGAAAAATTGGTCATGGCTCAAAATTGCATGAAACAACAAGATGATCAGGGCCATTGTACAACTGAATGGTGGTACAACACTTCTTACCACACTACCACTCACATGACACCCTTTGAATAATTTTATGGACAACCACCACCTTCAGTTGTATTATACATGCCATGAGTCTCCAAGGTTCAACAAGTGGATCAAACTCTTACATTCAGCATGACCATACTCCATACTCTCAAAGAAAAATTGGTCATGGCTCAGAATCGCATGAAATAACAAGATGATCAGGGCCATTCTAAATGTGAATTTGTTGAAGGGGACCATGTGTTTCTTCGTCTACAACCTTATAATAATACTTCACTCAAAGCCCAAGACTCTTAGAAACTCACCCCCAAATTCTATGGTCCATACCATATTTTCAAGAGAGTGGGGTCTGTGGCCTACCAGTTAGAGTTTCCCAGTCACCCTAAGCTCCACCCTATTTTTCATGTTTCATGCTTAAAGAAAGTGATCAACACTAAGTTCCATACTCAAACCAATCTACCTAAGTTGGATGAAGAACGTTCCATTTTGTTATATCCCCAAGAAGGCCTGGACTAGCATGAGCATCGTCTCCGTTAGCACACTATCAAGGAAGTTCTAGTTCAGTGAAAGGACACACAACCCAAAGAAGCCATTTGGGAGCTGACCACCATTCTACAGCAATTTCCCCATCTCAAGCCTTGAGGACAAGGTTGTTTTTAAGGGGGAGGGCATGTTAGGGACCTAACCTCCCTAACCCCTCACGTAGGTAGAATAATATAGTTTCCATGTAATAAAGGTTTATATTAATAAGTCCTAGTAATAAGGAAGAATAAGTCAAATGTAAGAAGACCAAATATAAGCTTTCACTTCTAGAAAGATTTTCCTCTAGATTGTTCTTTTGGGAGATGAATTTAGTATAAATAGGAGTAGACGGCATGATAATATTTTGTCTCAAGAATTATTGTAATAGAGTGTTGCTATGCTGGAGGTTGGTCCCTCGAAGAGACAAGTGAACATTGTTTCTTATGAATAAAGATATTATTTTGGTGTTGTGGTTTCATATATTGTGTTGTCCCATTGTTATTCTCAACAATATTTATGTTTTCTGCTATTATAATAGATCTGGTACCTTACAAACATAACACTGTAAAAACACAACACCTACGATGTGCAACAAATTTTATCAATGTGAAAATGACACAAAAATGGCAATACTATGGTGCTAGTCAACTCAAGTACGATGCAAGACAAAAAAAAATAACATTTTTAAATGTTTTTCAGCATCGTGGGTTCAACACAAAATCATGTTGCAAAATCTTTTCGTGCACCAGCAAAAGAACTGAAAAGGGAAAAATGGGTTGTGGGAACACGAAACAACGACGTCATTATCCAATATTGAAGTAGTGTTTCTACTAGTGCTAGAGGGATGGAAGTAAGAGGTAATCAACTAGGTGCATGTTGGTTTGGGGAAATGGTGTCTAGTAAGTCATTAGTGAAGGTCAAACATATTCGAGAGGAGGAGGGATATGCATCTATGGTCCTCATAAGCCATGAGTGTCTGGTGAAAACCAAGGGTATATTTGAAGAGACAAAAGAGACATTCTCTAATCTCATAGTAGGGAGAGCATTAGAACACTTTATTAAAATTAAGTAATTTTTGTGATGATGATATTTATGGCCCCCTAAGGACAACAAGATTTGTTGGACAAATAAAAGCATCTAAACTAAAATATTCAATAGAATATCATTTTATATTTGAATATAATAGAAATGAAAGTATCAAGGTTATTATGATTTTCATAAGCCATGAAATAAAGTATCAAGGTCATTATTTTATGAAAATATTCTTATAAAAATATTTTTTGTTAAGGTTTTTTTGACAAGTATTTTTAATTAACCTATCGTTATTTTTATTAAAATACACTTTATTAAGCTCTATCAAAAAAGTAAAAGTAACTATACTAAAAGTTTCTTTAGAATATCATTTATATTTTTAAATATAGTTGCAATGAAAGTATCAAGGTCATTATGATGTAAAATTAAAAATAATTTCTCTTGGAACTCCTAATTTACAAGTACATTAAATCTAGATTTTAAAACATTTTTTTATAAAATTGAACTCCATAAGTTGTTAACTCATAAAAAATAAAAATAAAAGGGAACCAGGAATTTTCATTTCCAAGTTACTCAATCATAAAAAAAAACTTGATAAATCAAAGTAAATAATTTAAGTTTATAAATATGATAGACGCTCAATGTTAATCATCATCATGAAAATCATCAGGGTTTTAATAAGTGAAGAAATAAAATATCATCACTTTATTATTGATGTTATCATATTATTAAAATAACTTTTATGATGTTGATATCTATGGTTTTCTAAGACCAACAAGATCTAATGGACAAATAAGAGTAATTAAGCACATGAGTGTTGGGCCATTGTGAGTTGAGTTAGTTGGGAAAGTGAATCTTTAGACAGTGACCAAGGAACCATCCTTCTTGGACTATGATGGAGTGTTTCCACATGACTATGTCCATGGTTCCCACAGGTAGTAATTAATTGTCTGTCCCATCTCTTTTTAACTTATTTCATTTTTTCAATAAATATTAATGCTAAGTTTTTTGAATGACAATTTATCAACAAAATTTTTAATTCTAAAATTTCATAACTAACATTAAAGAAAGCACGCAACCATATTTTTAAAGCTAATTTTTCATAATAACAAACTTATAAAGTAATTAAGGAAAGCAAGCCTCCGTATTTTTAACGCTAAGTTTTAGTAACAACAAAGTATCAAATTTTAAAGCAAGTTTTTAATACTAAGTTTTCGTAATGTTTATTAACCACCAAATGATAAAGTTATTCACGACCGATTAATCCGCTGATATATTCTTCCATGATTTGTTGTCCTTTTTGGTACATCACTAAGCCACCTTGAAATGTCACTTAGATGGAATAGATGTGAATGCGGAGTAGAGTGGTATATTTTCCACCGATTAATCCGTTGATATATTCTTTCATGCTTTGCAGTGATAAAACAACTCTCCTTTTTGGTACATCACTAAGCCACCTGGAAACATCACTTAGATGAGAAGTGTGAGATTAAATTTCCTCCATTTTTTTTGAAACATTGGTGTTAAGTTAAGGTGTCAAAATACTCGTCGGTAGAGACTAGGAGTGCTTGGAAAAAATCTGTTGTTTCTTCAACCTTGTATTTTGATACTCATCCTTCCACTAACAGTGGGGCACTTAGAGCAATGAAGTCCTTGACACTTGAATAATAATTTTAATTCTATCTCTAAACCTTAGAGGGACTGGAGGCACCCTAAAATCCGCCTCTGTCCGACATGTACTGGATAGAACATGTCCCAATATTTTTTTTCTACAGGAACTTTGGTGTCGGCACAAAAAAGAAAGATCCTTCATGCATGCATTTTGTCCGACCTGGGTTAGTTGTGATGTAAATATGGTTGGTACTTCTGGTGGAATGTTGGCTACATGGGATCCAAACATTTTCAATCTTGTTCTGCATCTCACTTGTGGTGGACTTTAATTGACAGGATTTTGTATCACTAGCAAAAGGGAGATTTCCTTGCTTAATATCTATGGTCCTTGTTTGGAGAGGAGAAGGTTTTGGAACCTTGTGGTAGATTTTTCACTATTATCAATTAAAAACTTAGTTATTGTAGGGGATTTGAACTTAACCTTATCATTGGGTGAGATATGGGGTGGCTCTACCTTAGTGGAGCCCTTGGACGGTTTTTTTAAAGCTCTCTTCCAAAATAAAAAAACTCATTGATATCAAGCCAGGAAAGGTTGTTCCAAATTGGAGGAATGGGAACTCTGGTAATGATTCTATTATCAAAAGGTTGGACATGTTTCTCATTTCAGAAGAGCTCCTAACGAGTGTTTGTATTTACAGATCATGGGTGAAATGCCCATTTATATCAGATCATGCTCTGGTGTTACTATAGTTGGAAATTTCACCACTGTTCAAGGCATACCCATTTAAATTAAATTCCCAGTGGATGTGGGATTAGGATTCCATTGATATGGTTCAAAATATCTGGAAAAATCCAAAATACAGTTGTAAGAGTGGCAAACAAAGAAGGTTGGTCTGAAAACTCAAAGAACTGAAGTTAAAAACAAAGCAATGGGCAAAGATTCGCAATAATAAGGAAAACACACATCTAATATAGTTGGAGGAAGAAATAAAGGTCACTCTCCAAAAATTTATGGGTGGTTCGAGAATCATAGAGGAGGAAAGATATATAAAAAATCTCGAACAAAAAAGAAACAGGCATTTCAAGGAAAAGGAAGAACTATGGAGACAATGGAGTAGGGCTATCTGGATCCAAAGTGGTGATCAAAACACCAAATTTTTTCATAACTTCACCAATTACAGGAGGAATCCTAATTTTTTCTGGGAGATTAGAGATGATACGTGGATTCTTCACATTGGACAGGAGGATTTAAAAGTTGAGGCAGTGAAATATTTTAAAAAAAATTCAAAGCACAGGATCTTCCATCGACTTGTGACCAAGTAAAAGTGGTGAGTCTCTATTCCATATTTGTAAGTGAATTCGAAGTCGAGGCACTTTATAGTCTGATACTCTTGGGGGAACTTAAAATGTTTTTATCTATGTTCAAACTTAACAAGAGTCCAAGGCCCGATGGCTAGATGATTGAATTTTTTGTACAGTTCTTTGATATGGTTGGGGGGGATCTCTTAGAAATGGTGGAAGAATAAAGATTGAAAGGCATTATATCTGGAGGACTCAATTCAACTTGTTTAGCTTTAATCCCAAAATTTAATAAGCCTCTCACTTTTGGGGATTGTAGGCCTATCTCCTT
Organism: Picea engelmannii; assembly: GCA_009831015.1. Classification (NCBI taxonomy): domain Eukaryota; kingdom Viridiplantae; phylum Streptophyta; class Pinopsida; order Pinales; family Pinaceae; genus Picea; species Picea engelmannii. The sequence goes on from ML780488.1 coordinate 1,727,843, forward strand.
ATGCAACCTATGTTACAAAGTTATTACAAGGATTATATCAAACTGGATAAAGCCTATCCTGTCCAGATCACTCTTAGAAGAGCAGCTAGGGTTTTTGAAAGGTCGAGAGATCCAAGATGCTATTGGGATGGTACATGAATGCCTCCATAGTATAAAAAAAAGAATTTAAACTCCTTGGTTCTGAAGCTGGATCTACAAAAGGCCTATGATTGTATAAATTGGGACCTTTTAAGGATGATTTTAATCCAAATTGGTTTGGGTATAAGGATGACCAATTGGATTATGAATTGTGTTGTTTCCTCATCCTTCGTTGTTTTATTAAATGGAGAGTCCACTGAATTCTTCAAAAGTTGTAGAGGGCTCCGCCAAGCGTTCCCTTTATCACCTCTCTTATTTATTTTGGTAATGGAAGGACTAACCCTTCTACTAAAACAAGGTCAGAGTGACAGAAAGCTGACTAGTATAAAAGTCTCCATAACTATTAAAATAATTCATATTTTGTTCGTATATGATGTCATTATTATGTCAAATGCTACAATGAGTGAATGGTGGGAGATCGATAAGATTATTAAACTGTTTTGCTCAGCTTCAAGTCTTAAGGTAAATGGGACAAAATCTTTTGTACTTCAAGAGGGACTGTCGGCACTAGATTTAGCTCCTTACATAACTCTTTTTCCCTTTCATTTTTCTAATCTCTCAACTAGTTTTAAATATCTTGGCTATCACTTAAAAACTAGGCTGCAACGAGTCGAATATTGGAACTAGATGTTGAAGAAAGTGGGAAAAAAGATAGGAAATTGGTGCTAAAGGTGGTTATCTTTGGGAGGGTGCTTTACTTTATTGAAGTTTCTTTTAGAAATCCAACATGTTTATTGGATGTCTCTGGCAGCCATCCCCTTTAGTGTGTTAAATAACTTGAGAAAAATTATGTTCAATTTTCTTTGGAAGGGTAAAACCACTATCATCTCTGCAAGTGGGAGCTTCTCACAATTCCAAAAAAATATGGTGGATGGGGTTTGCGAAATATCTTCGATTTAATAAGGCCTTGGTTGCAAATTTTCTTTGGCGATTTTTAATGCGTGATGGTATTTGACATAAAGTGATTATTTTCAAGTATATTCCACACACTACTGTTAAAAAATGGCTTAGATCTCCTACTTTCCACCAGAATACAACATCTAGAATCTGGAAAGATCTCCTGAAATCAGTTCACTTGATTACACATTGGTTAAGTTGGTCGTCGGGTTCTAGTCATCTCATTTCTCTTGGTAGAGATAGGATCTTAGGGATGGGTGACAAGTCTTTCCTCTCCTTAAATATTTTGTCTAAATAAAAAAAGTGTAATATCACCTCTCTCTCGCAGGCTAGGAGGCTTACTGACCATCACTCCTCCTCATCCTTTTGGATCTTCAGTACATATTTAGGCCTTTCAGAATTTTTAGAAGAAGAATGGAACTAGTTTTGGAGGGCTCTTATCGATTCTAGTTCCTACCTCTAAGATTTATAATATGAACTTTTGTGGATTAGTGACAATAATTCAGGATCCCTCACTATAAAGAATACATATCTGTCCTTATTATCAACTCAAGGTTTCTCGAAAGTTAGAGGGTGGAGACAAGCACTATGGAAATGGGACCTGCAACTCAAAATCAAAGTTTTTATCTAGCTGGAAGCGGAGAATAAAACATTAACATGGGAAAATCTACAAACTAGAGGTTGGGAAGGACCTAGTCATTGTCATCTTTGTTATCAAGAAACTGAAAACATCAATCATCTCTTCATTCACTGCTCTTTCACTAAATCGGTTTGAGATGGATTGGTCACGATTCAGAGTTTCAAAAATTGTTGGATTGGGAACACCTTGTCTGACTGTTTCAAAAACTAGGTGGAGGAAAAGTATGTCCCTTCATTGATTGTTGCCCACATTTGTTGGTTTATATTGTTAGAGAGGAACTCAACAATTTTCGAGGAGACTAAGCCATCTATCCACACAGTGATTTATAAAACCTTGGTCCTTCAGAAAAGACAATTGACAATTCAAAAGTCTACCCCTTTGTGAGGTATTATGATTCCTACACAAAGGAGTACTACCATAGCATGGTTTGATGGAGTTGCCTAGCTAGATGGAAATCAATGTAGGGCTGGTGGAGTCATAAAAACCCCATACTTAACAGTCTATAGATGGGTTTTTAATTGTGGGGGAGGTACAAATACTACAGCTGAGCTATTGGGAGTATGGGCAACTCTCATATTGGCTTCACATTTGTCTTTTCATAGACTCTAAGTTCTCGGTGATTCAAAAGTGGTGATTGATTGGCTATCCAAAAGAGGAATACTTTCGTCAAGTACAATTGAGGGATGGAAATCTAGAATAAAGGATTTAATTAAATCCTTCCATGATATCAGTTTTGAGCACATCTACAGGGAATTTAATGTGGAAGTTGATCACCTTTCAAAGATGGCATTAAGGGAACCAGAAGGCAGAATCAAATTTTACCAATTGATTAATGGGATTGAAGGTCCCAAGTGACATCTTAGTCTTTACTAAGTCATTAGTCTTTTTTGGTTCTAGTGTTGTTTTAGATATCTTGATACTTCTCTATAGTCTATTTATGAGTATATCATAGACAATTGTATCACTCAGATGTTACAAATTTTGTTTTTATGATGATCTCTTCTAGATCCTTTTGGTCTTTTTACATGTGAATGGAATATTGTATAAAGGGATTGGTGTATAGTTTCCTTGCCTTTTATTTTTGGGACAGCCTATCTCTTGTATCAATCCTAGTCATGGACTTTGAAGATGTAAACAAATTATATTTACTAATATAATTGAGAAAAATTTCTATTGGAAAAAAGTTAAGGTGTCAATTAACAGATGTGAATGCGGAGAGTAGACTGGTATTAATATGGTTCAACTATTTGCGCAGGATATTAATTTTCTTACAAAATAATTGAAGGGTTAATTTACTATTAATATTATGATAATGACCCCAGATGGGGTGACACATTGCACAACACAACCACCTGGTATGGTGCCCAACCTCGGTTTAAATGCGACAGGCTGCTCCCCATATATTCAACATTAATGATGGGAGCAGGCCATTACAACAGACCTCCAGGTGAGCGGCTTCTCCCTTGCAGGAAAGGGTCGGCACTGCAAGCATTTGGTATGGCAGGTTTATTGCGAGGACAAGAGCAGTTGTCCCACAAGATTGTGAAAGCGAAGAGGCATGGTCACATTCAGCTCATTCTTTCTCTGCAATTTTATGCCGACTGTGAGCTCTGGTGTGTTTTTCTTTGCATCCTTTAGAATTCTCTGAGCCCTAGTGAGTTTGATACCCACTCATGCTCCACGATGCCCAGGGATCGAGACAAGCCTCGTCGGGGGTCAGCTTGGTACACCCACGCTACTCAAAGCCAGAGGAGACAACATATGGAAAGAGCACTCTCGCTGGCCAACTCCATTCTTCATCAGATAGAAAGGGTTGCCCATATCGCACTCCATGCTCCTGCAATTGAGTCTGTGATGGAGGAGCATGCTCAAACCTCACCAGCATTGGATAATTGGCAGCCCACAGGCATTACACAAGAAGAAAATCCGCCAACTGCACCTAAAACTCTAGCTGGAAGTAGCATGAGGGGGAGGCTTGAGGAGGATTTCCCAACCTATTACATCGAGGAAATACCATACACGGAAGACACTCATGCAAGAGAAAACACAAGGGGGACGCTCTGTGAGGATTTCCCAATGTGTTATGTTGAGGAAGTGCCTTACATGGATGTGGTCTCGTAGGGGACCTGCATGGTAACAGTGCACCATACAGACATAGCAGCCATGGAAAAAGATGAGGCTAGCGCAAAAGCAGGGATAGTTATTCTAGGAAAGGCAAACACAAAGGGAATGCATGCACAATCCGGTGCCCAGTCACCATTCCTCCACGCGGAACACCTGGATCTAGTGTTTGAACTTCGAGGACAAATGGCAGACCAGGAGCACAGAGACCTCCTAATGGGACAACATTTGGATATGCTTCTAGATGCTTACTCCAATGCCCCGGGGAATTGAAAATGCCCAACTTGTGCCCAGTCATTTGTCATTTAGGCCAGAGCAGTGTGGCAGGAGGACGAGGGTGACAGGCCACCAGGTATTTGATCATCTCATTTTTAGTATGGTTTTTTTCTTTCACTTCTAGCCATGTTGGGGATCCTTTTTTCTTTTAATATTGTTGTTCAGACTCAAGATGATGTATGGCCATCTTTCTTGGTTTCCTTCGGGCAGGACAGATGGTGAAACAATCTTTTGTTTTTTTTTCTAGAAGAAACATACATGCCCCAAATTGTGTTGGTTTCTGGTAAAATGGTGGGACATTTGGTGGCTACAGCACCGTTGTATCTCTTTGTATCTTTTGTTAATATAATATAGCAGGTAATACCCGTTTTTACTTAAAAAAAAATTATTATGATAATGAAATTTAATAAAAGAATTTATACTCTCACTTTGTAGTGTAATAACATTTATGAACGGGGGCCCCCGGGGGGGCAGCTCAATTGGCAAGTGCCGTGAAAATGAAGTTCCATGAGGTTTCGAGTTCAATTCCCCCCGACTTACCTTGTGTGCCGCGTAAGGGGCATCGTGGGCACACCTGG
>ML780488.1:1732542-1783808 GCA_009831015.1 Picea engelmannii
AAAAAAAAAAAAAACATTTATGAACGGGGACAAAAAATCCAACCATGTTAAGGGTTGGTGTGGCTCAGGCCGAGTGCGATCCTCGGGTGATTTTGATGGCTTAGATGCCCCTGAGTAGTGGTTTCTCAAGCCAAAGGTTAATCCCGATGCCAAGAAGGTCTGGACCAGTTAACAAACAAACAAAAAATAACATTTATGAAGAGGTCCAATCTTATAAATATTCAGTTATGGATTTTAATCAATAAAACATAGTTTCGAGAATAATTCAATATTTAGGTATGGATTTCAATCATCTAAACATAGTTTCGCCAATAATATTATTGGCTATTAAAAAGTTTGTTTTATGAGTTTGAAAATCAGTGATTTTTTTTAGTTACTCAAATAAAAAAACATATTTTTTATAATTTGGTTATCATTTTCATTTTTACTACTATGCAGTTGGTTTCAAACAAGCTTTTTTTAATTTTAAAAATTAATTTTCATAATTTAGTTATCATTTTTATTGTAAAATTTAAAATATAGAAGAGGTTAAAATTAAAAAAAACAATTTTCATAATTTAGTTATTACTTTTATTGTAAAATTTAAAATACAAAAGAGAACATCATTTCCTTTCAACATGTCTTGCACTTAATAATATAAGATATAATTTTTCCAAGTTTTATAACTTAATTACTCTTCGGGTACTCTTTACTAAAACCATAATGACCATGATCCCTTCATTTCCACCATATTTAAATATTGGAATGACATTATAAAGAATATTTAGTATGGTTCATTTTATTTTTCAAAAGATCTTATTAGTCTTACACAATGATAAACCAAAATATCATCATCATAATTTTATATAATTATTTGATTAAAGTAACTTTTATTATTGATTACGATGATATATGTTTTCGCCTAAGACCATCGTCCATGAGACAAATAAAAACAATTAGACTAAAACATTCTTTAGAATATCACCTCTATATTTGAAGATAGAGGAAATTAAAACACTGAGGTCATTATGGTTTTTGTAAGCTAGGTGGTCCTAAAGAGTGATTAAGTTATAAAACTAGGTAAATTTATGTCTTATTCGAAGCCTCTCGAGAGATGTTGCAATCCCATACTTTACAACCATATAAAATAACTAAGATAAATAAAGTGTTGATTTATTTTTTTAATTTTTTTTTAATCTCAGCCCTAGAGGTCAACATTTCTATGTTTGTTTTCAAGACCATATGATTTGTAAACTACGATGTATATTCCACTAGAACGATTTGTAACAACAAATCTTGCAATATTATGAAATCTTATATTATGTAGTTTATTACCTTAGATCTCAAATTTATTATTACTAGCTTAGTGCTCAAATTTATGAAAATAATTGAAATAACAAAATGAAAGAATAAGCAAATGAACACACCATCCACACAAATGAACAGAAGATGTATCTTGGGAAACCCGATATGAGAGAAAACCCAACTAGAAGGTGAAGATTATGCTCCTCTATCTTTTCTTCAGTAATGAAAATGCAAATACAAATAAAGGGGTACTCACTATGGAGTTGTCTTGACATTGTTGCTTGAATGGATACAACAAAATATTCCTCCTCCTTTGTTATGCTTTCAAATCCCAGTCCTAGATTCTCTTCTCAATTTTGGAACAAGTACAATGCTAAAAGAATAGAACCGCCTCTCCTCCTAGCAACCCAATATTTAACATACTCTAGTACTTGTCTAGGGTTAGCGTCTTTGCATGCCTAAACCCTCAATTAGTGTTAGGGTTTTGGACCTTCTAGAATATTCTTGAAAGTCCACATATGACTAGCCCCACATGTGAGTAATGGGGGCTAATTGGAATCCACTTGGTACCATGGTGGTCAACAAGGCAGGTCAACTTGCGATAGGCATAACTTCTGCATATAAACTCTGATTGAGGTTATTTTCACATCATTGGAAATATTTCGGTGTGTAGAACGATGTCAAGGGCTTGATTGCTATGCTCACAAAGTTTTGACCTTGAAAAGAGTCATTTTTTTCCTCAAAATAGCTCTGGTAGGTTTCGAACCCCAAATCTCCAAACTAGGACTTGCCACTAAGATGGACCCTACAATCCAATTCCTCCAATTTCTCCACCCAAAAGGTACCAAGATGGATGAAAAAATATATAATGATCTAGTCTAGATTGAACCTCCCCATTTAGGGAGGATTTTGTTCTCCAAAATATTTTACTGAATGAGGTGAGGAAATTTTTCCTTGACCTTCTCCTTGAAGTACCATCTTTCCTTGCCTTGAAGTTGTACTTTCAACCTGATCTGCCAAAGTTCATATTGCCCCTATCTGGTAGTTTTAGACTTCTTCTACAAAATTATGTCTTCAACCAACTTTTCCTTTTTTATAGTTAATTCCTCTATGGTAGGTAGGACCTGCTCCTTATTTTCCTGATCCAACATGGAAGGCTCATAGAGTTTCATATTTTCCACATTCACTACTGAGTAAATCTTTATATGGGGGTAGAATAAGTCTATAGGAATTATCACACACCTTCTCCAATACCTAAAAATTACCATATTGCAAAGCCTTGGTATTATTACTAGGACCCTATAGCCTCTCTTTGTTTAGCTACAATCAAACTATGTCTCCCACCTTGATTGTTTTCTCAGTTTTGTGTTGATCATGTCAGACCTTGTACCTTTCTTATAATTTCTTCAATATCTAATGTACTTGCAAATGGATCTACCTAATCTTTTCTATAACATCCCCATTTCTAATCCCCATGAATTATAGTGAAATTTTATAATGTGAATCAGGCTGGTGAGATGATGTGTTTGGGCAAAGGGCCCTTATTGATTTAATGTGGCCAGGGGATGAATTGCATACTATGAACATTGAAATAATTAATAAAAGTAATAATCATTGGCTGTGATATGAAAGAGATGAAGAATGATGGGGGGCTATGATTCCACGAGAGAGAGGAGTCCAAGGGGGAATTATTAATGGGTATTAATCCGACCCACATTCCTAAAATTATTATATTTGTGTATAACCTTCTATTTATTGATTGAGTGTATGAGAAGCCAATCATTTAAACTCATGTAAGAGGGTGGGTGAGAGTGGTCACATCCCATATTTATTAGAGAGCATGGGATAAAGTAAAATCATCCTTGAGAAGAGTGTGAGTCAAGCAAGCAAGGAAGAAGAGGAAATTCTTATGCAGAATAGGGACAAGCTTTTACATGGAGATTTTGGGCAGCAAAGGGGGAACATAGGACTAGGAAGAGGACCAACCATGGTATAATTGAAAGCAACCATTGTTTGGTCATGTTTTTATGCTGAGAAATAGGCATGTGTGCCTGTAAATCTAGATGCAAGCATGTGGTGTGATCTCCTGCCAAGAAAATATCTCAGAGCCTTGTGAAGGCAGCTATGAGGAAACCTGAAGCAGTTGAAAGTTCTTGGATCCTAGCTAAGGAATTCCTAGCCAAACGAGTGCACTAGGAACCCTGATAAATGAATGATATAGCCTGAGGTACTGTGAGTAGTAAAGGGGGTACATTCCTTGGGTAGTTCAGGTTGTGGGGAAAAGAGACGAAGATGGAGGTTTGGAACTACTGTGAGAATAGAACCTAGGTTTGGGGATGCTCTATGTGGGGACTGGATAGCCAGTGGAACAGATCTTCTTATGGACTCATAGCCTCATCTCAGGGGTGGCTTGCTGATGAGAGGAAATGATTAGAATTTCATATAACTGGGAGTTTCATCCTTCGTTTCCAGCAAGTTGGTTAATCATTAACCGATAAGTGTTTATGTTGTGTTATTTATGATTGTTTTGTTGTGTAAATGATTTATATGAATGTTGTGTGTTTTTTTTTGGCTTGAACAATTGCATTCATGTTTAATATATGAATGAAATTAGAGAAGTGGTACAAGTCAAATGATCATATTTGTGTGTGATTTGTAGATGGTAAACTACAAGAATTTGATTAATAGTAAATATTAATTTTTAAATGTGTTTTTTTCACATATTGTTTCTCAGCTGGGCATTGGGTATGTTGCATTTTTAACAAATTTATATGCTTTCAATGCTTGTCCTATGACATCTTCTCTCACTCTTCCTTTCTATCCATATGCAACGTCCAAGGGTGAAAGTAGAAAATACCCAAAGTAAGTTTTGAATTGGGACTTACCAGTAGAAGTATGGACTCTATTATAAGAGTGTTGAATATAGATCAAATTTTCATCCCAAGTCTTTGGATTCTTTTGATTGTAGCCCCTCAAAATATTAATGAGAGTCTTGTTTAGCTACTTTTGTCTACCCATTTTTCCGTGGATGGAAATTTGTAGATCTCTTCAACTTTGTGTCCATCTTTTCCAAAAGTGTAGTCCAAAAGGCACTGAGATATCTGATATCCCTATCTAAGATGATGCTCCTTGATATCCCAAAGTGCACCTAGACTCGTTCAAAGAACATGTTTGTTTCTTCTTGTCCTTTGATGGTCTTTTTACAAGGCATAGAAATGAACATCTTATTGAACCTGCCAACTACCACAAACAAATAGTCATGTCCCTTCCTAGTTGTTGGAAAACCTCCCACAAAATCCATGGAAATGATTTCCTAGGGTCGAGTGGGTATAGGTAAGGGATGTTATAAACCTTTCTTTATATTAATAGGATTGATGGTACAACAAAGTATGCAGCTCTAATATACCAAGCTACATCTTCTTGCATTATGGGCCAATACACATAACTTTATAATTTGGCAACTTTCATCCCAATACCAAAATGTCCTACAACCTTTGAGGTGAAAGCCTCTTTGATAAGTTGCAATATTTCACCTTTAGGAACACAATGCTTCTCTAGCTTGTAGAGAAACCCAATATGGAGATGATAGATAGCTTTACCATCATGTTCTTCGACACAAATTTGGTCAAGTAGTTGCTAAAACACCTCTTTAAAGTCCACATCTTCTATGTATACCTCTTTGTATGCATTATGGATAAAAGCCTCTATGTGAACAAGAATTCCCAAAGTTTTACTATCTCTGTGTGAACAAGAGTTCCCAAAGTTTTACTATTGGATGTCAGTGACCTTGAAAGCATGTTTTCCAACTTATTAGTGATTCCCTTATTATATTTCATGACTAGATGAAATTGGTACAAAAACCCCATCCACTTGTACTATCTGGTTTGCTAAGGCTTACTCAGGGCCTGCAAATACTACAGTGGTTGGTGATAAGTGTTGATAATGGCTTCCTTTCCTATTAGGTAGTGCTTCTGCTTCTTAAGATATTGAACTAGGGCATAGAATTCCTTATCATACATAGGGTGTTTTAGGACTCCCCCATGAAACATTTCAAAATGATAGCATACCATCTTACCTCCCTGCATCAAGACGACTCCCATAGCATATCCACTTGCATCCATCTCCAATTTGAAAGGATTCTACATGTTATTCAAAGCAAGAGATGATGATTGACTGATCTTCCATTTTAGCTCATCAAAATCTTTCTATTGATTCTTTCCCCACTAAAAACTCTTACCATTTCTAGTTGTGGCATGGAGTGGCACAACTATAGCTAAAAAGGATGCTATGAACTTCTATAGGTATTGCACTACCCAAAAAAATCCCCTAACTTCAATGACATTAGTAGGAACTATCCACTTGAGGATGGGATCCATCTTTGCGGTATCTATCTTTAGTTCCCCTCCACAAATCACATTCCCCAAATACACCAATGATTGCTAAGAAAACTCACATTTCTTAAGGTTGGCAAACAACTAATGTTTTTTCAGAGTCTCTAACACCTGCATAAGATGTGAGATGTGATCTTCTTAGGTAGAGCTATAAATCAATAACTCATCCAAATACACTATTACAAATGAATCTAAATAGGGACCAATACATCATGCATTAATTGCATAAATGTAGTTGGTGCATTACATAAACAAAAAAACTTTCCATGTGTCTTCTTCTTTAACACATACTTGGTGGTGTCTTGATTTGAGATTCAACATGGTGAAGTACTTGGCATGCTGCAACTAATCTAAAAAATCATTGATCTTGTGGAATGGATCACCATAATAAGCTTTCCAACCTCCAATAATTTTCTTCTCAACATTGGTTCCAATTTAAATGATAATTGAAATCAATTCTTAAGTATTAACTGTAAGATTGAAGTTGTTCAAGGGTGTTATCACCATACAAAATTGTTTATTATTTGGGTTGGTTTTCATTGATCTTAACCCTTGAAGAAAGTTCAATAGTGAATTTTCGTAACACAAAGGTTTGGGTAATGGACCCAAGTTTGTTTGATGTATAATGGTATGATTTTTAATATATTTGAATTTAAGACTATTCTAATGGATAGTAAATGCCATGTCATTTCTGGTGGTATGTGGAACATCACATAAATCCTCATGGTTAGAGAGTTATGGCCATGTGAAGTTGGAGAACCCTCATGAGTCATTTAGAAGCCCCAAAAGGTCAAAGTAATCAAAGTGGTTGCAAAGAAGAAATTATATAAATAATAAAGTGAAGTGATGAGTGTACTATAAGTCAAAGTGGATACAAAAGAAATTATTAAAATAATTAAGTTAATGGAGAAATTACCAAGTAGACAAGTGGTTAGAAGTGGGTTAGCTCTAAAATAAGGAAAGTGGTTTAAAGGTAACCCCTTGAGGAAGCTACATAGCCCAAAAATTGCAAACTCATCCTTAGCATGTTGCTCATAGTAAGTCTCCTACAAATATCTGACATGGGAAAGGGCCTTAAGGAGCACAAAGGTGAGTTTCTCATTGTTGGAAAAATTTTGGACTGAGAAATATCCCTCTAGAAGACTTAACCAGTTTTCCAAAGAATCAACGTCTATCTGGCCTTCAAAAAAAGGAAGATCAAAGTTAACTTATACAATATAGGGAATTTCACCTTCAGAGTGACTTTTGGTTGAAGGTACCTCCATTACTATTGGTAGCCATCAAAAGATCTAGGAGAAATTATCCATCATCCCGTTCCTTTGTCGCGTGAGAGATTTCTCGAGAAACATTTTCATAGGATCTCTTGCTCTGGCATCCCTCTTTTCTTCCACCATGGGAGGTTTCTTGGGATTTAAAGAGTGGTTGTCCGCAATAGAAATAAGCTTGAGACCCAACTCTCTATACATGAACCTCATTGGGGACATGTACTAAAAAGGATAAGGAGCAGAATTCTCTGATACCATTGATCTAGATTATTTTGAGAATGACATGAAGGAAGAAATATAACAAAGATATAACAAGGAAATACATAGAGATATTGTAAGGAATACAATAATACAGTAAAAATAATATGTTATTAATGAATGTCTAGAATACAAAATACTATAAATTGCAAAACACACAAGCTAGTTGGAATGGTGGTAGCTTATCTTTGAAGAGAGATGTGTCAACTACACTCATCCACAATAATATGATTATAATGAGGCTCAAAAGTCCTTTTTAACATAAAGAATAAATGATAAAACCATAAACATCCAAAACCCTAACTCCGAAAGAAGAAACACCAAAAGGTTTGTGGGCCCCGATGGGGGTAGTTGATACGTCAACTTCTCGAGGACGTAACTTTTGCATACGATCTATGTTTGGGGTGATTAGTACCCCATCGAAAAGGTATAGATGAGACAGGGAACATTCCAAATGGACCAATACATCCCAACAAGGATTTGTAGGGTGTTGTCAAGTAAAAAAAAAACGTCGTTTAGGGCCTCAAAATGACCCCAGAAATTTGTGACCCGAAAAACTATAGAAAAACTTCCAAGATGGAAACTATAATTTGAGCTAGTGGAATAGGTGGGCGACCAATGATGTCCAACTAGATCAGTCACATGACCATATATGTTATGAACTACTTACAAAAAAATGTAAAAGGTGAGGCATGCATACATCATTCTCAAAGAAATCTATCTATTGTATTTAGAACCATAAATATTCAAGCAATGTCTTCCCCCACACTTCCATCCAAAATAGTTATGGGGCAATCAAGGTATATGTGTATGTGCACATTTTCAGGGGAAAGTTACAAAATTTTTATTTACAAATTTTTGGAATGATTGAAGCACTAAATTTCTCACCAAGGGTACCATGATCAAACTTACATAGGCTATGAACTTCATAGTGGAAAGTAAATGACCCTAAACCTTCGTGTAATAACTCCTAATGGAATTATTTAGAATTAAGAAGTTGTGTTATACCTAGGGAGGTAATACGGGAGGTACCCAATGGCAATGGGGTTATGTATTATTGATGTCCATTCAATGTAAGGTGGACTACACCCACCATAGTATTAAATCAGGCCCGCTATGGTAGTTAGAGATAATAAATAGGCTTTCTAGAAGATTCCTTCTCTAGAATGTTCCTAGAAGATAGAGAATACTATATAAAGAAGTGTAAGAAATGTATTGAGACACGAAGAATAATATTGTTACTGTACAAGAAAGTATTGTTTGAGGAGTGTTATCCTTCCATAAGGATTAATATATGGTGTTACCCTACAACAAAGGTTTTTTTTGTTTCGTGTGTTAATTTTTTTAGTCAATGGTTTGGTTTTTATTATTGGTTTATTTCTAAAGCATATTTGCAGATCTAGTATTGGTATATAACATTTATAACATTTATCCTTCTCTAAGTATTAATATATGGTGTTACCCTACCTCAAGGGTTTTCTCTATTTCTTGTTTTTAATGTTTCAGTGAATGGTTTGGTGTTTATTATTGGTTTATTGCTGAAGTATATCTGCATATCAGTTAAGATATATAACATTTGGTATCAGAGCTCTTTCCTTGGCCAAAGAAGAGAAGATTTTTTTTCATTTTGCATATATTTGTTAAAGGAAAAAAAAGGCAACGGAGCACTTCAGACTCAGTTCTGAAAATTTCTTCTTAGAATTTTTCAAAAGTGATTGTATATCTAGATTCCTCTCAGAAAAAATTCCCAAATTAAAAAAAAAACATCAGCTGAAATGGATTCCTAGAAGTAAAGTTGAGCATTTTAAATTTGACAAATTTTCAGGGTTTTTTTCGGGAAAAAGTCACACGATTTGCACAATAAGTTATTTATAAACCCTAGTTTTGGTTGAATATTTATTCCAAGCAAGATGTGGTTTACTGAAAAATATGATGGCCCTAGTATTGAAGACTTCATAAAAGACAGGAAGTTAGTTTCAAAAGAGACATGGCCATATTATATAGAGTGTAAATTACAAGGTGATGCATCCATTTGGTGGAAATCACTTTGTTATAACCAATTGATGGCACTTTCAAATGAAGCGTTTGAAAAACTACTTTTATTTAAATGGTCTCATGTTGATAAAGGGAGAAACAAGAGTTTATTTTCATGTGGAAAATCGATATTACAGGTTCATGGTTGTATTCATACAACAAATATCATTGTTTCTATTAACCCCAGTTGCATGCATAATTTTATCAATGTTCAGTTGGTTAATAGATTACATGTTCCTACAAATAATATTCAAAGTACACAGGTTGCAGGTGAAAATGTTCAAATATTTAAATATTTGAAGATTACCATGGATAAATATGTGTTGCATTCATATTTTTATGATATGGATATGGATGAAGTGGATATTGTTTTGGGATATCCTTGGATAGAATCAGTGGGTACCATAAATATTAATGTGCAAAAGATTTTTTTGAATTTGTGGTTCAAGAAAAATAAAATTACATTGAAATATGTATCTCTTAGTAAGACAGAAGGGCCCATGACATCAAGTACAAAAGTTCTTGTAGAGTCCGAAGTTGAATCAGAGGCAAAGTATACAAAAGGAGATGAAGCAAAGCCACATGAAGCAAACAATAAAGAAACTAAGGAGGTCATTGACTCCAACGTACAAGGGTTTGAATATTTGAAGGAAAAGGAACCAATTCCTACAGTTGTTGTATATCATCATCCACAACATATCAAGAAACAACATTCATTAAGACAAGGGCATCAACATCAACACACTTATGCACCAATAGGGAACCAAAAAGGAAGCCAATCAAGAGGTGCATGGAGGACTACTAGCACTACAGGAAGAGATTGGGATAGAGAACCAACCCCATGGAAACACTGGAGTGATGCAAAGCAAGATCAAGGTGTCAAGGAAGCAATTGGACATCATGTTCGTCTTCCATTAGGATGGATGGATGGTCGTACTTGGTACCAGTTGGCTACAATTCTTAGCCAATCATATTGTATGTTCTATTCTAATGTTTCAGGTATGAAACATGCTTAAGGGGGGTGGAATGTACTATACCCGGGAAGGTAATATGGGATGTACCTAATGGGAATGGGGTTATGTATTATTAGTGGAGGCCATTCAATGTAAGGTGGAATAGGTCCACCATAGTATTAAATAGGGCCCACTATGGTAGTTAGAGATAATAAATAGGTTTTCTATAAGATTCCTTCTCTAGAATGTTCCTAGAAGATAGAGAATACTATATAAAGAAGTGTAAGCAATGTATTGAGGCATGGTGAAGAATATTGTTATTGTACAAGAAAGTATTTCCTGAGGAGTTTTATCCTTCCCTAAGGATTAGTTTATGGTGTTACCCTATCTCAAGGGTTTTCTTTATTTCTTGTGTTCAGTGTTTCAGTGAATGGTTTGGTGTTTTTATTTGTTTATTTATGAATCATATTTGCAGATCTAGTATTGGTATATAACATAAGTTAAAGTTATCATCCTATCTATGATTAGTGGCCAAATTGGGATCTTTACCCAGTTATCCATTATAACTATATAGGATTTATGAAGAATGTCTCAATATGAAGTGGTCAACTATGGCTTTGATGGGTAGTTCTAAAGATATTGACATTGCCCCACAAGAGGATGAAGAAACTTTTCAAATAGAAAAATATCACCTAGCTTGAATTGAAGGCAAGAGAGAAACAATTGAGGTTGATGCAACTCTCAAAAGATCTATATCATAGTTAGAGGTTATCAGTGCTTCTTTCCCTCCACCTCTGACTAGCATACATGCACTTGGTAGACTCAAGCATACAAAAGTACCCAAAGTATTAACCATGGGGTGGAATAAATGCATTTTTGTTGGCCGAAATAATTTCCAAAACATTTGAAGTTCATTATGAGGAAAACCATTGCACCTGTTGCTCCAGAGTCTGTACTTAAGGCTAGAAAGTACAAGGTCTAGGCATCCGAAAGTGGTGTGAAAGATAAAAAAAAAAGGGGGAGGATCAACCTTCAGGAAAGGAGGCTAAGGCTGATTTCTAAGTTTCCTCTGTCTCTCTTCCAAAAGTTCCTGGATGCTTATATCTCATTCAATGGCGGCCCATGAACATTCAAGTTCTACCCGGTTGGTGGTTGTTTTAAGTATGGTGTCGAAAAGGTTCAAAGTGATGGTGGTTTGATCCAACAAGCTGGGTTCAATATTGGGTTGTCTGGCGATGGGGACAGTCATAGAGGAACAGGGAAAGTTAAAGGAAAGTTCAAGGTTTAGGATGCTGCCTCAAATTTTGGATCGTAAAAAGAGTACTCTCGAATCCGAAATCACAGATAGAATGCAAACCAAAAACCTTTTCCCATAACTGAGTTAATTTTTAATAAATCATGTGAGAAATGTGAGAAAACATTAAAATTTCTATAATGTGAGGCTCCTATCAAGGGAGAATCTCACCCTGTAAATAGAAGAAGAAAAAGACAAGA
Organism: Picea engelmannii; assembly: GCA_009831015.1. Lineage (NCBI taxonomy): Eukaryota > Viridiplantae > Streptophyta > Pinopsida > Pinales > Pinaceae > Picea > Picea engelmannii. Next base: position 1,744,222 of record ML780488.1, read on the forward strand.
AGAAATCTGACGAAGCATAAAATATAAAGATCTAAAAAAAATTCACAGGTCTTGTACCTGCTGATAGTCGATAGAGAGGAAAAACTGCAAACGATTAGACGTCTAAAAGTTGATCATCATGGTAGAGGTTATACTAAATTGAAGTGAAGCATTCATCAGACATATATATGTGAAATGAAATTGAATATAAGATAACAGAGGAAACAAACTCATAACTCAGTCTTGACAGAATCAGGAATCTTCGGATTGCTTTGTATTAATTTTCAAATGAAAAAGTCTCTATTACAATTGGCCAAAAAAGGTCTAGCCCCTTTTACTTCTTCAAAATGCCTATATATACAAACTTTTGAACATTTGAATTTCAATCGTTCTCGAAATTTTCGGTTACAAAATGAGAAGTTCAAGCGTTTCGCTTCTTTGCCTTTGTAATCTTTCATGTGGGTGGAACACCTTCTTTTCTTTAATCTTTGGGTTCTAAAAATAGAACATGCAGACACTTTCCATTATTTGGTACTGGGAACCTGTCCTTTCACCTACTTGGTGCAAGTGACGCACCTCTCCACCAACTGGGCTATCAACCTAGAAGGCTCTCCTTGGTGGTTTGCCTCAAAATTGTAACAATCCTTCGCTAATTGTGGCAACCTTCCTCCCACTTATCGGTCTTCGACAATGATACAACATAACTGTATACTTGGTTTTATTAACCATTTATCCACTTGGAGTATGTCAGTCTAGCTGATTTGTGATATTTCAGCCCACTCTTTTTCCTCGTTCTCCTTGATATTTAGCAGGTGCTTGGCTATATCGATCTGTCCCAGTGTCCTAGCGCTGCTTTCATTATCGAGACTCAACAAACTTTCATCTATCAAGATGAAGGTTTCTTCACAAGAGTTTCTTACCTCTTTAGCATGTTCTCTACTCTCTGATATGTTTCGCTCCCATGCCTACAGCAAGATGTTACCTCTGGTCTGATCTGGGATGGAGAGCTTGCAACTACTGCCCATTTCCTTTTTTTTCATGGCTATGACAGCCTCTTGGAAAGTGACCTGAGCCGCCCCAACTTCTCTTTCTCTCAAAGAGATGTCTTCCAGTGCTTGATCAATGATCCGGCAGTGGTTTTGAATGGTTTCCACTTTAGCGAGTAAATCTTGTTGACCTGCTAACACTCTTTTTTGGATTTTGATAGCTTGGGATTATAATATCCTGATATCTATCACTTGGTTCTCGGCGAAATTTAACGTTTCCTATAATTTCCCTATCAGTTCCTCTTGTTGGCTTATCTGTGACTGACTGGTCTAGGCCGACAACTATGTTTGTTCGAGATCGGATTTGATCTGCTCAATTTCTTTTTGATTGGCTGCTCTGACTAGCTCTAGACCTGTGTTCACCTGATCTCTGACAATAACTTATGTTGTAGCTAGCTTAGCCTCCAAAGTTCTGATCAAGCAGTTCTTCCACTTTAATTGTTCTTTTAGGGATCCGACAGAGTATTGGTTGGACATAGCAAAAGCCCCCAATGTCCCTGCTATCTGAGTTGTGAATTCCTCCTTTTTCATGGCTTTTCCATCAGCTAGGATTTTGAATTTTTTGGCTACCATGCCCACTTCTCGGTAAAGGTATTGCTTCACAATGGCCTTTCTCTTCTTATCGAAGAAAAAATCATTCGGAGGCAATTCTTCTACAGTAATAGGCATTAGTTCTTCACCGAAAATCCATCCCTCATCGACGATCCCCTTTGTGGACTGTAGGGGAGTGATAGAAATGATGGGGCTGCTGATTTCCCTGGGGTAACAACCGAGGCTGGCTTTCTTGGAGAGTTGGGGATCTCGGCTTCCTGTTTCTGGTCCTCGGTTTGCTTTTTCTTTTCTTGATTTTCCCCTTGGTCAAGTACTAAATCTTTGGAGCCCTTGGCTTCCGTTTGTTGTACATATGTAGTTGGTGGGTTCTTACCCTATAAGACTAGGGGAAGGTAGCTTCGTCAATGTTCTTGAAATTTGGAGAAATTGTCCATCTCCGCGGGTGACAAGGTTTGAATCTGGCTTAGGACCTCGGCATAAGATCTCACCCCTTGAAAGATTTTGTCATGAGGTGAATGCTCATGTTCACATCCTTTTAGGCCACAAATCTCCATGTGATTACCCACAACCTTGTGTGGGTCGTGTTTCTTAAACTCAATGTGGACCAATTTAATATCCTCTAAGGTCGTTGCCTCAGCTTTTGCGTGTCTGAAATATAATAAAGAATATGTATTCAAATGAATGGGGAAGGGTGTCCATACCTTCTTCGAAAAACCTTCAATCTCTTTGCTTATGCCACCGATCACGGTTTGCCTGGCGATTTCACGACATACCATCCTATCCGACATAAATAGTGGTAGAGCATATGGGGGCACAGAGGCGTAGGAAACCCTTATGTATGAAAATTATGCTTCTACATACCAATCATCCAAACTACTCAAGTTGGTGACGATGTTATCTAAAATCCTATGTGGTGGGTTACCGAAGATGGAGACATGCATTGGTACCATTACCCAATTGAAAATATCGTATATGAATTTTGTGGCCTTATCCTCCCAAAGTTTTGAGTGATAGACATGGATAGGCTCAGCATCAAATGGAGTCCAGCTCCAGCTCGTTAGAGGGAAAGGCATCATGAAAAAAACAATGTCCATGATGTAGGTGGACATGAAAAATGAGGTGGCTTTCCCATTCACCTTTTGCGCTTGATATTTAGGAATCCGACTGGTTAGACTGTCTGACAACAGTTTGGCCGAGTTGAAGGAAAAATCTTCAGCGACTGTGTGAATCTGAGGCACCCACGGGAGGTAAAAGTGTGCGATGTCCTCCCTCTCGTACAACCTACAGGTCATCATTGCTATATACCTGAATTGTGTTTCTAAGGAAGAGATTGAATAAACTCTGTTACCATCCGCCCTGAATTTTGCGGGGTGCGAGACCCAATATTTGATCAGATCAGACAAGTTTCTATCATATTGCTAGCATTCCTTCCGCTTGAAATATTCCAGAAACTTGGCATTGTATGCAAAGTTTGGCGTGGGTGACAATTGATACATTGCCTACAAATGTTCAGGTCGAAAAGTCCCAATTGTCACCTGTTGCTCGTTGATAATAGTCCTGGTCAGGATATTCACATGGTCTAGTGCCCATCTGATCATATCATAATAAGGAAGGAGTCATGGCCTTGCTGCTATTTTGTGCATCTCCACTTGAACGATGATTTTGTATTTGGTGGCCAAATCATCCTTCTCGTTATCGCTGGAATCATCTGAACAATCCACCAATTCGGACTGAAGAATGTCGAAGATGTATGACCAGGTTTTGATGGTATCAATACTTTGGGGTGAAGTATCGGAAATAGTATCTGAGCCTTGCCCTGAACTCTTAGAAATCGCCTTGGACACTTTTCGTGGAGCCATGATAGAGGACTATGTACTCAGCTCTCCTGTAGTAAAGATGTAGATACAGACAAAATTTGTCCTGATGAAAAAGCTTCTTTGCGCAAAATAGAAATGAAATTTGAAATAATGAAAGAAAGAACTCCTTTATCTTAGCCATTTAAAACCCCAGTGTCCTTGTGAACAGGATAGTCAAATCACTTTAATGAATGATTTAGCAGTAAAAGCAATATCATTATCTGTCACTTTTCCATATCTCAAATAAATGCCATAACTTTTTGACGATTCGCAACATAAATTAACGCAAAGACATTTAAAATTACTTCGTAGATAGTGTGTATTAAATTTGTATTAATGAATTTATTGATCAGGATCAGCTCCTTTAATTAGGTTTTGTTTTAGTATTTAATATCATTTATTGATCCGGCTTAGCTCCTTCAATCACCCCTTCCCTTTGGGCCCCCAAAACCCGAAATCACGATGATGCAATTTAGTTTAAAAAAAACATAATCTGCATTAAGTGCTTAAAGAATATCACGACTTCGCGACTCGGGGATACAAAGGTATAGTTATTTGGAAGAGTGATTGCTGAGTAGAGAAACCCTGACAATGTTTGACTATGGTTTAAAGTGACTTACCCCCGACACTAACCAGGGTGACTTTTGAAGCCGTCTCGTGACTTCTCATATCGAAGTTTGGAAACCTTGCAACTTGTAACTCTCGAAGCACGAAAGCGTGAGGTAAAGAAAAGTGATATACTTGCTTAATGGTTAGGCAATGATGATTTAGGACTATAATGGCTATCGCCACTTCGCATGTTGGGGAAATTTTTTTATTGCAAGAATTATATTTCAACCATTTGTAAAAGGTGGCTCCAACAACACCTATCACCAACTTTAGACATGTATACATTCCTTTGAAGCTTGTAATTAATGCATATTTCTAATCATAGACTCCAATTACAACATTTCCAAATAATTTAATTTACCAATGCACATTGGGACCCTCTAAACCTTTATTACCAAACTTGTGAAGCAATTTATAAATTATACCTTTTCTTGTGAAAAATCTGTTTTGAGGAGAAATTGTATCTCACATCGAAGATTTGATAGAAGTAGATACTCTCTATTTTTTGTACATCAAATTGAAAGGACCAATTAATCTATTGGTCTCATGGATATTATCTCTTCTTGGACATTGGTAAATCTGCTTTGAGGAGAAATTGTATCTCGGGTCCTTAATTCAATCTAATATTTTACCTCATGGGGTAAGTGAGTGGCTTGAGGGCAAGGGTAAAATAACCAATAAACAAGAATCAACATGCCAACCCAAGATGGGAAATTCTTGTATATTTCTATCCAAAGGTTTATGAATGTATTAATGAGTTGTGTGAGGTCATGGGCACTTCTATTTCATTGAAAACTTGTTGTTTGGAACCTTAAAAATCTCCAAACAAGCTTGCAAGCTTCTTAGCTAACTTACACATTGAGTTTAGAGGGAAAATCATGAATGAAGTGAGTGTTTTTTAACTCTCATTGATTGTTGGCTTGGGCATTGAGTTTCCCCTTGCAACTAAGAGAATGTCCCTTCATTAGTAACCTATGCAAGCTTCTTTTCCTCCAACTACATGATTCCCTTCATTGGTGGATTGTGAGGTGTGTTCTCTTATTCAAAGTGATACATAGCTCATTATTTCATTCCCAAATATGGAAACCACACATATAAAACTTTCAAAATATAGAGAGAGACATCTATACATTACTTCACACATCATATAGATTTGATCAGACATTATTCATAAGAATTTGCATAACAAATGTTCATTATTGAACAAGGATAGATACTGAATATCATCTCCACTTAAGGTGTATCACATTGTCTTCTAAAATAGTTAGTGGAGGAAGGACTATTCATTCTTGTTCTTTGCAACAAAATTATAAGGTGCATTTTAAATTTGAACAAAAGTGTTCTAGAAAATAGAGTAAATAATACATAGAAAATATATATCAGAAACATAGATGAAACTTATCTTTTTGAAATCTGTAGACCAAACAACCAACGGAACGAGTGATTTATGCCCAACTGTAGGTAGTCCGCTAAGGACACCACCCCCTAGTTGGGCTATTATACCACCAGGGTGAAGAACCAATGAAAACTACTCATCCTAGACTCTTAATTTACATGACAAGAATATTACTCAACCAATATTTCATGGTTGAGATTTGAAATATAGAGAAACCCTTGGCACTTATAATACATGCCCCACATGACAAAAGAAGGTCTTCCTTCTTTAATCAACAGTCTATTAAGGACCTAACCTCCCTAACCTCTCATGTAGGTAGAATAATATATTTTCTATGTAATAATGGCCAACATTAGTTTATAAGGCCTATATAATAAATGAGAACAAGTCAATGTAAGAATACCCAATAAAAGATTCCTCTTCTAGAAAGATCTTCCACTAAGAAGGCTCTTTAGAAGATAGAATTAGTATAAATAAGACTAGGAGGTGTTGGCCCTTGACCAAGTTTTGAGGATTCTTGGTCATGTTTAACCTAATTTTGGGACTTCGACAGGTGTCGAAGGCGGAGCACAAGACTAAACGGAGATCGTGGGATCTCGGCCCCTTTTTTGGTCCTTTTTGGGATTTGGGATTATGTAATGGGTATGGGAATGTTGGCCCATGGGTTTACCCATGCTTAGGCCCACTTTTGTAATATATATATATATATATATATATATATATATATATATATAAACTAGGCGATGTAGAAAGCAGTAGTGATCGATCTATGTGATCGAAGGGTTGTAAGTGTTCTGTGCATACTATGTAAGAATTGCAAGGCTAAGTGCAAGGGACTGTAAGAGATCAAGAGGAGGCGTTGTGCTGAACCTAACTCAGGGAAGGAGGATCTAGCAAAGTGCGCATATCTCCTGTCCTATGTGGAGTAGGGTTTTGAAGCTCTGTGCATGTAACTGATTCACAAAAGATAATAGAAGAGAAGAAGAGTTGGTGGATGTAGCCCTAGGGTGGGGGTGAACCACGTACATGATGTGTTTCTATGCTTTGTGCAATGTGTTAATGTGTTATGTATTTACTTTTTTAGTGCTTTAATATATATGAACGATAGATAGATATGTTTATGCTTTATGCTTAATGATGTGGATGGATGCTAGATATGACTTATGTAAATGTGCTTAGTGCTTGATTATCTTAGATCTGAATGAATATTGTGATTCTCAGTAGTTTAGGGTTTAACTGTGCTAAGAGTAGGATTCCACTATGTTGTAACTAAGGACTGGATATTGATGAATGCTAACTTCTAAATGATCTGTTAAGTGTTAGAATCATAGATCTGTGTCCCAACTAAGGCTGTAGACATCTGAGTCCTATAACCACCCATGCCTCTACCTCAGGTGAGACTTCATATGCTTCGCATGTGTTTCCTAAAGGGTCGGTAGTTAAGGTTTTGTTGGTGTGTTGTTGTAGCGTTGAAACCTAGGTCTGCCCCCGTTCCAACAAATGGTTAAGTTGCCAAGACCTGAAACTATGATTGATGGAACTGAGGAAGAAGAAGCTTTGTGTAAAGACCTAACCCGGAATTGTGAAATCTCTCTGCATAGATATGTCGCTCTAGTGAACAATATTCTACTTGATTTGTGAAAGTTCTATGCATAGATCTATCGCTCTAGTGAACAGTATTCTACTTGATTTGTGAAAGCTCTGTGCTAAAGAAAGAAGTCTGATATGAAGAAAAGAGGCTAGATCTAAAGTAAAGAGGTAAGATATGAAAGCTTTGTGCTTTGATAAAGGTAAGAATAGTGAAAAGTTTTAGAACTGGAAGCTTTGTGTTTTGCTGAAGATAAGATTAGCAAAAATTTTGTTTCTAGAATATGGATCTAGGTATGATTGATAGATTTTGTCCTAGCTTGAAAACTAGGGAACATGGTATGAATAGATCTGATAAGAATAGTGAAAGATATGTTATACCTATGCATAGAAAGAATGTTTGGACTAATGAATGGATGTAGGACCCTAGAAATAATTTGATGCAGGTTAGCTACCATGATCCTAGCACCCAGTACAAGAGAGGTTGGGGATCATTTAAAAGAAATAGAGGATTAACCATTTTTTACAGTTGCAGAAGACCAGGGTATCTGGCTAAGGAATGCCCTGGTAGAAGATCTAGTTTTTTCTGTTGTAAATCTCTAGACCATGAAGTATTGGATTGCCCTAGAATGATTGCTAAGGTTGAAAGAATGAATATGGACCGAGAAAACCCTAAGGTAGATCTAGAAACTGAGATCATGGCAGAACCCTAGATAGACTCAAAGAAAGTATTGATACAGATGAAATAAACCTTGAATGACCACCAACATGTCAGTTTATCAGAGGTCTTTAAAGAAAAAGAATGCATTGAAGCAAGAATAGGAGACTTCGACATCGACTGTGTTCTGGATGATGAAACACAGGTGAATATCATGACAGAAAGAACTTGGAAACTGTTAGGGGAGCCTGCTATAACTCCTTCATTGGGAGGAATAGGATTATTCAGAGGAAAGTTGATAACGCTATGTGGAAGACTTACCTAGATGTTTATGAGTGCTCATGGAACTTCAACAGAGGAAGAATTTGAAGTTATTAAATTTATTGAGAACAACGCTCCATTTGCTATGTTACTAGAACAACCTTGGATTGAAAGAGATCAGACTAGAAGGAATGTAGAAGAAGTCTTAGAACAAAAGAAGAAAGAGTTAAAAGATTTCATGACTAGGAGGATCGTACACTTGATTGAAGAACAGGAGAACCGAACGAAGATATTTCAAACCATATATTTGGATGTCGAAGTTGAAATAACACTAGAAGACTAACAGAAGACTAAAGTACATGTTCCAGCTACAGATGAAGTATTACATCTGATTTCTAGGAAAGAATCTCACCAACACGAAGTTACTCTGTCGAAAGAAGATAAGAATCAGAATGGAAAAAGGAATTCCAAGATGAAGCTCACTGGAAAGAAGGCTAGAAAACTAAGTAAGAAGAAAGCTAAGATCGAAAAGTTATAGAAGGTTCCCAAGGGATCTTCGCAGAAGGAAAATTTCCAAAATTGGAGCTTCGTCGGAATATCAGAACAATGTCACATGTCACTTCACCATGGTGAAGCAATATAGACGTTGGGAATAGTATAACTGTTAGACCGATGACCTGAATGGATAGAAAGGCATTTATGGTCAGAAATTTCACCACCAGATCGTTGGGACCACGCCACAACAGACATAATTGAGTTAATGTAGGATTCTCACCCATTGCAAGAGATTCGTTGCCGAGTTATCTATTTATCCCGTCATGCCATGCAACGAGAACACTTTTGCCAATCATGACTATCTGAGCTTGCAACATAGTTGATTTCACACAGTGATCACTGCATTAGTACCATCTATCCCATTGCATTGAGTAGTTTTTCTTCGAACCCAAGATATCGAACCATGAGTGTATGTCCAAAGAACTTAGCGTAGTCAAAGAGTCTATGAAATAAGTACTCATTAACCTGATCACTAAGAGAGTGATGTCTGAAAGAGTGATGTCTATAGGTGTACAAGAATCCTTGACGAGAGGAGTACAAGCCTCTCTATCGACTACTCGTGGAGCAGGACCATCTCAACCATCAGTAGAAAAGCGAACCAAACACAAATATGACCTAGCAAATGTGAAGTTGATCCCAACCTTATTGCTCGATTACATCCCACCTCTAGTTGGGGCAGTGAGTTGAGATAGTGTGCCAAGATAATTCGAGTACACCATGGTTACTGCGTACCTCTCGAAGGGGATACGCATAGTTCAAGCAAAGCAGGATAAGATCACAGTGTTGAAGTTCACTGACTTCAACCTCGGAGATCACAAAAAATACAATATGCTTGCCCCATATAAATACTTGACCATGATGAAGGAGTAGCCTCCATCCAGAATGGCACAGTGCACCTAGCTTGTTAGTTAATAGCTGGAAAATTAGTAAGGACGAACAGACCTATGCAGGTCGCAGGCTTTGTCGTTCACCTCGCAGGGAAGTGCGTAGAAGGTTTATAGATGAACTAGGTGAAGTACCTAGTGAATCAGCTGGAGCTAGACTGTCACAAACCATAGGATCAGGGTTATGAGTTCCACTTCAGCTGGCTCCTGATCCTTATCACCTTTGTTGCCTGGGAGATTCTGAAAGGTGTGACCTTCCTAGATATTGAACCATTTGAACTGCTTGCTGTGAATTTCGCTACACTTTGGTATTCGAGTGATATGAACAAATAGTGGCAGTCAAATGTTGTTTTCCATACATACTACCTTCATCTAAAGAGATCCATAGAAGTCGAACCTCACATGACTCTGAACACCCTACAAAGGATCTGACCCCTGATGAAGTTCAGTGCAGATCAACACTTTATCTGCATTACAGCATGAGTAGATGAACACAAGGAGCAGCTCCAGTCATATTATAAACTCATAGAAGAAGACCTTTAGGAGATCACTAAGGATTGGTCGACATACCTCCTTATTCCCATAGACCGTGCGAAGATGTCCGACCCTAACGGCCCAAAATCTGCGCACAAAGAACATGATACACCTAGACCCAACAAAATGAAGAAGACCAAAGAAGTCCATGACTTAAGCAACACCTCAGGAAATACTGCTCCAATATCACCTAATCGAGGGGGTGATGAAGAAGAGATAAATGACACAGAATCTGAACATAAGCAAGGTGAAGTAACACTGCCTAGAGATGAGACCAATCCCCTAATGAAGAGGAAGGTTTCTCCCCCAAAACCTTCTTCCCAGAAGAAATCAAGAGCCACCATAACCAAGATGAAGATTGTTCTCACTACTGATGATTTTGACTTCATCATAACATCCCTCAATGACACTTCATTGGAAATCATGGAGAAATAGGAAGCTAAACAGGAGGAAATGTATGATATAATTAAGGACGAGTTTTGAGGGGTACAACAGGCCCTTCAGTACAGTCGCACAGTGTCCATTGTTCCCTTGCCATCAGGAGAACCAGAGTTGGGAGGCAAGCCAACCCAAATCCATCGATTAGCTGATGCGGTCGAAGTTCTCCTTCGTCATGCACAAGAGGAAATAGAACAAGCCACCTAAGCCTTGAAGCAAGTACAAGGTGAAATCGTAGAACAATGCAGAACTGTAGAACATGAGAAGGTTGCTCTCCAAGCCAAGTTTGTAGAAGAGAAAGAATAGATATAGTAATAGAAAGAACAATTGCTCACAGAGAAACTCGAAGTGAAAGAATTCATAAACATAGCACTTCACTCTGTGAAAGGCTTAGAGCAACAGGCTGAAGACTGAGTCACACATCAAGTAGAGAAGCTCACAGAAGCTGTCCAGAATCTTGCTGACGGGCGAAATTGACCGCTCGTCAACTAGAGGGGTGGATACGATCCGGGGTTGTCTAAATAACCCAAGCCGTTTGGATTAATACACTCCGACAGTTTTAGCGGCTCCATTAGCCGATCTAAGTCCTAGGAAAACGAAAGAAAAACTAAGCTAAAGAAACTAATCTAAGTGAAAAACAATTTCTACAAACTATATACAAATCTAAAATATATATACAATCTACTAACTAATATTATAAAACTATAATTCTACTTATTAAATGTTCAGCTATCAATACAATTAAATCTTGATTATATATAAAGTATTTACAAAATGCAAATTTTGATCGAAATCTGCAAAATCATCTGTGAATTGTCTTATGACAGCAAAGCTATTATTTTTGGATTTTTATAACTTTTATGAAAAAGAAATGAAACAACAACAATCTAACTAACCAATGAAAATAATAATCTGTACTGTATATCTATCTAAATTACAGAGAATTCTCCTATTAATTGACTATTAAAATGCAAATAACAAACTGACCTAAAATTACTTGTCCTGTGCATAAGCATCTGCATTCATTGTTTGATGAGGCAAACCCGCATTAGATTCTCCAATACTTCGCGTAAACACGAAGCAACAACGCTTCAAAATTGCTAACGATAGAGCAGGTAAAGGATATAGCAACAACAATTTTATAATTTACAAACAATCACATCAAGATAAATCCCTCTGAGAAGATTTGTACATAGCTGCTCATTTAACAAAGAAGATTAACCTTCTGTTCATTAAATTAAAGCACGGTAATTGTTGTAAGTAAAATAAGATACATCAAATATGGACAATACATCAAATCATATTGCATCAACCTGTAACAAATCTTGATATCTAAAGTAGTCAATAATTTGATTACAAATTAAAATCCACAAAAACTTGAACAAAAGTAAGATAAATTGAAGCTAAAGCCATACAAAAAATCCACTTTCATTCAAGTCTATATAATCATCAGTCCATAGTCTCTGTTCTCCCAACAGTGATGGTTTGTTTACAAAAAATAATAAGTATATAAAGGCCATAGGATAAAACATTCATTGTGGAAATTATCAAAAACTGTTTGCAAAAAATATGGGAACAATCTCCCAGATTCCTATTTCCATCTAAGACTAACAACCTAATCCAAAACTGTGTAACAAAAAGCATGTTCAAAACTGCCATAATCGATCCAATTCCCATTAAAATTCGTGTGTACCTGTAGATGCATAAAAATAAACAATTTTAGATAGTGTTTAATTGTAAACTCAACAGAAATTCAAATTTTATGACTAGCTATAGAATCTCACGATTCTGTAGCTGGTCATTATTTGTAAACAGAGTCGTATTGCATCAATTCCATCATAACAGAACTAGATACGATTTATCAAACAAATCTTTTATACTAATTCAAAGCAAACACAATCGTTTATGCTAATTCAAAACCAACAAAATCGTTTATGCTAATTCAAAGTAAACAAAATCATTCTAAAATCATATTTGAAATATCATACCTTGACTTTAGGGATACGATTCGGTCAGGCTAATTTTGAATTAACAATGGCAGTGGCTGCCTCAACATTTTTGAACACGATAGAGCCTGAGGTCTTTTGCCTCTTATCATTATCTTGCAGTCTATCATTTTCCTTGGTCAACATAGTCACCTAGTCCTCCAAGGACTTGATTCGAGATTACAACAGAGGGACATCTGTATAGTATCATTCGAGCCATGAGTTGCATTCATTGCACTGTGGTTATGTCATTACAGGTGAAGAATATTTTAAATTACCAGGGGTTCCACTGTCAAACTTGATCCCGGGGAAGTTGGGGTCATCCTTAAGGCATGGTGGGAGGTTGGATACGTAGTCATAGGACTTGACAGAACACATGCAGTTTGAGTATGGGTACTCCTCGGTCAGAAATCGCTCAATTTCAGAATCTGAATATTCACTCAAAACAATAGGTTTCTAATCGATGTTTTGTTTGGGTTTATTGCGAGCACACCTAGATACCCAGCGTGTAGCCTTCTTACCCTTGCTATTGACATCGGTATTACCCTTGCCCTTTTTTCTTACAGGCCTCTTACTAGGATTAACACTGTCTTTTAGGCATGAGTTAGGCAGGGTGTCGGGTAGGTCATCGTTCGGGTAGGTCAAGGGTTCAACAGTGGGTAGGAGGGTAGGAGGGGGCACGACAGGCCGGACAAGGGTTTTGGTGACTACCGTTTTGTCCACTTGACCAAATTCAGGAGTGGAAAAGCCATTCCTCAACAAGAAATCTTCCCAACAGTTTGCACTCAACCTCAAATGATGGACTATGACAATTTTAATTAAATAGTGGTGGAAGAGGCTGGAGTCAGCCTTCTCCCTCTTATAATGTTCAGCCATTTTATATAGACTGTGAAGGATGTAATGAGGCATATTCAAAGGGAAATCTATGAAATTCATAAGCATCCGGAGATGGTAAAGAAAAACTAAACCGTATCTACCCTCACACGTAATGAATTGCTTGATAATGGCCAATAAATCATGCCACCTAGACTTAAGGGCTGTGACTGGCATACCTTTGTCACAATTGATAATTTTCCTCAAGGTAAATAGGAGCGGCCATGGCACTTCATCCACCTTCAAATTCTTAAACCATTTCTTCCCCTTGGCTGGCAGACCAGTGGCTGAGCTGAGGAATTTTTCGTTCAATTCGAGTTGGATGTCCCCAACTTTGGCCCTACATCCATCGAATGTGAGGGAAAATTGCTAAGAGACTACGAGGTTGAAACCCTCGAATTTTTGAATGAAAACTAACCAGCCATTACTCTTCAGGTCCTCACGAGAGTTATCAAATAACAACAATGTTTGAACGCCAATGGGTTCTATCCGCACTACAGGAGCCATAGCAGAGAGCACATAGTCAACAGGGTAATCAGTGAGGGGGTTTGACAGGGTAGACACAGGACTAATTCCCATAGTTTTCTCAAAATAAGCAGAGGTATCCCGAGGTCCAAGGCAGACGTTAATGCTTATGCGTGCGAGGGTGGTGGAGTGAATTGAAACCATGCAAAACTATCATGTTGGCATGTACAATCGACGGTGCCTTGGTAATAGTTTCATTCAAATCACTTTTGGTGTGTATCAAAAACAATGTAAACAACATGTCAAACGAATAACCATTGAAAACCATGGTGTTCATATGTTAACTCAACAAGAGCATTTGTATGATTTGAAAGAAACCACTATATCGAAAATTGCACCAAGGATTTAATCACAAAGTTAATGCGTTCTATGAAACCATTACACCAAGGATTTAATCAAAGAAACCACAAATCATTACATCACAAACTTATAAATTGAAACCATATTAACAAAAATGAAAAGTGAATAAAGGTTTGGTGTTTTGACAAATGTATGACCATTATTGAGTTAGAGGTGAAATGACCACATGAACAAAAGGATTCATAACAATCCAGAGATGATTTTAATGCCATCAACATGACTTCTAACTCAAGGTTTTCATGCTTGCAGTCGTGAAAATGAAAACGAAAGGTAGGTGTGCGAAACCGAAAGATAATAGTGTCGCTTTGTTTGAAGAATTGCGATGAGTATTGAGGGTTCAAAACCCTTGTGTAGGCAGCTTATAAGGAAAAATAAGAATTGCAAGATGGCTGCCAAAAATGGCGACACACTGGTAGAAGAAGTTATCTCTACCAAATGACAAAGTCCATATTAGAATAATGAGAATAACTCTAACTCAAAAACAACCAGAAAATTGTTTAAACATCATCATCAATCATAAAAATTCCAGCTGGTTAATTTGAAAGATGAAAACTGATAACAGTCTTAATAAAAGCGAGTCGCGATATTAAAGATAAAATCTCCAATACTATTGACAGAGCCACTACTTCCAACAGGTGTCCATAGCCTCGACAGGGTTTCCATTTAACCCACTCCAATATCTGTATCCTGCCAAGAAGTTCCAGATCAGAATAAAGGACATTTTAATGGTCAAGAAATTCTATATTTGGGAATTTTCATATACCCGACATTGCTCCGATGCCAGTGGGCCTATTCAGTACCCTAGCGAAGTTATCTTGGCATCATGCATGCATTTACCCGCTACCAGTGGATCTGTTCAGTATCCCGATGGGTTTACAAGCACTTCCCTCAGCTTTTTTATGATTTATTTGGTTTTTAAAGATATATAGTTGAGCGGGGTGATGCTGAAAATTATGAATTTTGGAAATATTTTCACAGACTTTGAGGTAATTTTTTTAACTGTCCTTCATTAAGATTTAGAGATGGTTTGTTTACAAAACTGACCTTTGAAGGTAGGGAGACATCTTCCAAGTTATTCCCTTAAGGAACAGGGACAGCACAAGGAGAAAAGGATGATTGTGACAGGCTTCACTTACAGATTGAAATCAATAAACTTCTTTCAAACAACAGGCTTTCCTTAACATGGCTGTGAATTTCAGAAGCATATCACAATTGATGTTTAGACAACTTTTCAGCAGTCATTTTAGAGAAAAAAAATTCTGTTTTCTTTGTCTGAACAGTTCATAATGAAAGTATGTGTGTTTCAAAAAGAAAGACTGATAAGCATAAAAGGAAACGAAACACATCAGCGAAGAAAAATTGGAAAGAAAAGAAATCCAAAAAACAAAAGAAAATATGTACAGAAGGTGCATCTGAAAACCTCATGCAACAAATCCCTTGGGAAACTAAAAGAAAGTAGGAAAATCCTGATTGATGGGAAAGCAGTCTTACTCGTGGTACTTTGGGTCAGGGTTGATTCAGATTTATTTATCTCTTTTCTTTCCATTTAATATTTTCATGATGATACTAGATTTTTTGAAAATAAATACTCAACTAAAAGCAAAGAGAAAAAGATCAAGCGGACTTCCCTGATAACAGTCGTATTATGGTTCTCGTGGTGCACCCACTTGCATTCATGACTGCATTATTACAAATAGAAATAGTGAGAAATAAAACTAAAAGAAAACCTATTCCTGAACCTACCCTAACTATTAAACAAATCAGAATACTACGTGAAGTCATGTTTCCAATGTAGCCATTGAAGTAACTCTAATCCTGCAATGGAAACAAGATCAAGCATTACTAATAAGAATGATAACAGAAACATATCACACTTACCTTCATAATAATCATCTAAAAATGGAGTAAGCATGATCTTACCATTTCCTTGGATATTCTTGTTGTACGAATCCTCCAGCCATTGCGCAATCTTGTCGTGATAAGGGTCATAATGGCATGGGCGAGTGTAATTGGGTTTGAAAAACTTGTCAAGATTATGAGGAAATGGAATAACCATTAGCCAAGGCTGAAATGCCCCATCCTCCTGACAATTCTCTAAGTGTTCATTAATTTCTCCGCATGGAGGATCTAAAAGGAATATGTCACACCTACTTCCAAGATACTTAGGTAAAAAGAGAGCAAGCACAACTTTGTCTCTATTATAAAAAAAAATTATATATGAATATTCAAGCCATCCTTAGATCTTGTCACAAAAATGGGGATGCAAACCATGACTTTGATGAAACGAATATATCAATGGGAAACTCATCATAGGAGGATTCGTGCAATCAATTAGATCATTGATTTGAATGTTTCCTTCGACGAGATTGATCATTTCAAAATGTGAAGTATAAACATTAAGATTCAAGCTAAGCAAAGAACGAATATGAAATGTAGAACGTTTGATGTCCATAAGATATAATGCATTGTCTTTTTCAACAATAAACTGTGTAAAATCATCTCGCAACATGTCCTTTTCCCATGTGAGTGATGAAAGTGAACAAGCGTCAAATCCAAGTTTATCAATGTTAGGTTTGGAATTAATTTCACCAAAATTTAGAATATTGAAAGGATATGATTGTGGCGGAAAAGAGTAGGATGTTGTAGGTAAGGTGTCAAGTCCAACAGAGTCTACTAAGAGATTAGGATATAAAGAATAAAAGGAATCAGACATAAGCACATGAAAAGAATCTCTTGAATTAACAATGGTATTCTCAAGATATTTCTCTTCACCTTCTTTAAAGCTCTTACTCTGTTTTGGTGACGAATACCTCAACATGATATGATCATTTGGATTTTCCTTTTGTACGATAGATAATTCAAAATTTATGTGACAAGCATCTAGTATTTCCTGTGAACAAAGTGCATTTTGAGGATGAGGGTTTAAGGTTTCTTCTTCTAGTTGCATATCTTTTTCTCTAATCAATTTCATAGGAGTACTAGAACATTCAAGATGATTTTCACTGCTTAAGTGTTCTTCAATGACTGATTTCAAATGTTGATTAGAGCATGAGTTACAAGAATGAGGATATTCACCTTGAGCCAGAAATGAATCTTCTTCCATACTGGTCGAAGACTGAAAATACAATGATTTAGAGGAAAAACCAATTTGGTTGTCAATAAGAACCTGGTCAATAGATTCTACCTCCCTAGCTTGTTCAACATTGTCGAAAGGATCCTTCTCTTCTTGCGAAGAGAATTGTTCTTGCAGTTGAGTGATAGGATTTGCAATTAGTTCTTCGTTCGTGCTTGAATATGATTAGATGGAAGGGATGCAAGCATCACAGAAGAGACTTAATGCAAACGACATGTCATCGAGATTAAATTTACAAAGGATATGATAGACTCTTGTCAAAAATTCTTCTGAAGATGAATCGTCGTTGATTAGCGAAGTATGAAATTCTTCACATAATTGATCGAAATCATAAATTTCAAAAGCATCTAGAAACTCATATACAAATTGAAACCAATAAAAAATGTGACATGCTGGAAAGGATTCAAACCAATGTTTGATCCGACCTCTAAAAGTAAAAGCGAAAAGTCTGCATAAAACTCTTAAATCTGAGATGTCATGTTTGATGCATTTGCACCAAAACTTGTTAAGGTGGTCTTTAGAAGATGTATTGCCTCCACCATCAAAGGTGAGTCTAGAAAAGTGTGAGACTGTCTTGTTGGGAACATCGGGTAATGAGAAGTTGAAAGCATGTTCCAACATAGTGATTTGGGGAGCCATGGGGAAATTGAATATATTTAAAATAAAGGCTCCTACAAGGCCAGCTTTTCAGTCGGCCCTCCTTCTAGTGCCATTTGTTGACGAGTGAAATTGACCGCTCGTCAACTGGAGGGGTGGATCCGGTCTGGGGTTTTCTAAATAACCCAAGTTGTTTCGATTAATCCACTCCAACAGGTTTAGCAGCTCCGTTAGATGATCTAAGTCCTAGGAAAATGTAAGAAAAACTAAGATAAAGAAACTAATCTAAGTGAAAAACAACTTCTGCAAACTATATACAAATCTAAAATATATCTACAATCTACTAACTAATATTATAAAATTATAATTCTACTTATTAAATGTTCAGCTATCAATACAATTAAATCTTGATTATATATATAGTATTTACAAAATGCAAATTTTGATCGAAATCTGCAAAATCATCTGTGAATTGTCTTATGATAGCGAAGCTATTATTTTTGGATTTTTATAACTTTTATGAAAAAGAAATGAAACAACAGCTATCTAACTAAGCAATGAAAATAATAACCTGTACTGTATATCTATCTAAATTACAAAGAATTCTCCTATTAATTGACTATTAAAATGCAAATAACAAACTGACCCGAAATTACTTGTCCTGTGCATAAGCATCTGCGTTCATTGTTTGATGAGGAAAACCTGCATCATATTCTCCAATACTTCACGTAAACACGAAGAACCAATGCTTCAGAATTGCTAACGACAGAGTAGGTAAAGGATATAGCAACAACAATTTTATAATTTACAAACAATCACATCATGATAAATCCCTCTACGAAGATTTGTACATAACTTCTCATTTAACAAAGAAGATTAACCTTATGTTCATTAAATTAAAATAGGGTAATTGTTGTAAGTAAAATAAGATACATCAAATATGGACAATACATTAAATCATATCGCATCAGCCTATAACAAATATTGATATCTAAAGTAGTCAATAATTTTATTACAAATTAAAATGCACAAAAACTTGAACAAAAGTAAGATAAATTGAAGCTAAAGCCGTACAAAAAATCCACTTTCATTCGAGTCTGTATAATCATCAGTCCATAGTCTCTGTTCTCCCAACAGTGATGGTTTTTTTACAAAAAATAATAAGTATATAAAGGCCACAGGATAAAACATTCCTTGTGGAAATTATCAAAAACTATTTGTGGAAAATATGGGAACAATCTCACAGATTCCTATTTTCATCTAAGACTAACAACCTAATCCAAAACTGTGTAACAAAAAGCATGTTCAAAACTTCCATAATCGATCCAATTCCCACTGAAATTCGTGTGTACCTGTAGATGCACAAAAATAAACAATTTTAGATAGTGTTTAATTGTAAACTCAACAGAAATTCAAATTTTATGACTAGCTACAAAATCTCACGATTCTGTAGCTGGTCATTATTTGCAAACAAAGTCATATTGCATCAATTCCATCATAACAGAACTAGATACGATTTATCAAACAAATATTTTATACTAATTCAAAGCAAACACAATCATTTATGCTAATTCAAAACCAACAAAATCATTTATGCTAATTCAAAATAAACAAAATCATTCTAAAATCATTGTTGAAATATCATACCTTGACTTTAGGGATATGATTTGGTCAGGCTAATTTTGAATTAACAATGGCAGTGGTTGCCTCAACATTTTTGAACACGACAGAGCCTGTGGTCTTTTGCCTCTTATTGCTAGCTTGTAGTCTATCATTTTCCTTGGTCAACACAGTCACCCGGTCCTCCAAGGACTTGATTCGGGATTTCAATAGAGGGACATCTGTATAGTATCGTTCGAGCCATGAGTTGCATTCATTGCACTGTTGTTGTGTCATTACAGGTGAAGAATCTTTAAAATTACCAGGGGTTCCATTGTCAAACTTGATCCCGGGGAAGTTGGGGTCATCCTTAAGGCACGGTTGGAGGTTGGATACGTAGTCATAGGGCTTGATAGAACACAGGCCATGTGAGTATGGGTACTCCTCAGTCAGAAATCGCTCGATTTTAGAATCCGAATCTTCACTCAAAACAATAGGTTTCTGATCTGTGTTTTGTTTGGGTTTATTGCGAGCAAACCTAGATACCCAGCATGCAACCTTCTTACCCTTGCTATTGACATCGGTATTACCCTTGCCCTTTTTTCTTGCAAGCCTCTTACTAGGCTTAACACTGTCTTTTAGGCATTAGTCAGGCAGGGTGTCGGGTAGGTCATCGTTCAGGTAGGTCAAGGGTTCAACAGCAGGCAGGAGGGTAGGAGGGGGCATGATAGGCCTGACAAGGGTTTCGGTGACCACCGTTTTGTCCACTTGACCAAATTCAGGAGTGGCAAAGCCATTCCTCAACAAGAAAGCTTCCCAATAGTCTGCACTCAACCTCAGTTGATGGACTATGACAATTTTAATTAAATAGTGGTGGAAGAGGCTGGAGTCAGCTTTCTCCCTCTTGTAACGTTTATCCATTTTATACAAACTACGAAGGAGGTAATGAGGCATATTCAAAGGGAAATCTATGAAATTCATAAGCAGTCAGAGATGGTAAAGAAAAACTAAACTGTATCTACCCTTGCATGTAATGAATTGCTTGATAATGGCCAATAAATCATGCCACCTAGACTTAAGGGCTGTGACTGGCATACCTTTGTCACAACTGATAATTTTCCTCAAGGAAAATAGGAGTGTCCATGGCACTTCATCCACCTTCGAATTCTTAAACCACTTTTGCCCCTTGGCTGGCAGACCAGTGGCTGAGCCGAGGAATTCTTCGTTCAATTCAAGTTATTTGTCCCTAACTTTGGCTCTGCATCCATCGAATGTGAGGGAAAATTGTTGAGCGACTGCGAGGTTTAAACCCTCGAATTTTTGAATGAAAACTAACCATCCATTACTCTCCAGGTCCTCACGAGAATTAATAAATAACAACAGCGTTTGGACACCATTGGGTTCTACACACACTACAGTAGCCATAGCAGAGAGAACAAAATCAACAGGGTAATCGGTGAGGGGGTTTGATAGGGTAGACATGGGACTAATTCCCACAGTTTTCTCAAAACAAGCAGAGGTAGCCCGAGGTGCAAGGCAGACGTTAATTCTTATGCATGTGAGGGTGGTGGAGTGAATTGAAACCATGCAAAACTATCATGTTGGCATTTACAATCGATGGCGCCTTGGTAATAGTTTCATTCAAATCACTTTTGGTGTGTATAAAAAACAATGTAAACAACATGTCAAATGAATAACCATTGAAAACCATGGTGTTCATATGTTAACTCAACAAGAGCATTTGTATGATTTGAAAGAAACCACTATATCGAACATTGCACCAAGGATTTAATCACAAAGTTAATGCGTTCTATGAAACCATTGCACCGAGGATTTAATCAAAGACACCACAAATCATTGCATCATGAACTTATAAATTGAAACCATATTAACAAAAATGCAAAGTGAATAAAGTTTTGGTTTTTTGACAAATGTATGACCATTATTGAGTTACAGGTGAAATGACCACATGAACAAAAGGATTCATAACAATCCAGAGATGATTTTAATGCCATGAACATGACTTCTAACTCAAGGTTTTCACGCTTTCAGTCGTGAAAATGAAAATGAAAGGTAGGTGTGCGAAAGCGAAAGATAATGGTGTCGCTTTGTTTGAAAAATTGTGACGAGTATTGAGGGTTCAAAACCCTTGTGCAGGCAACTTATAAGGAAAAATAAGAATTGCAAGATGGCTGCCAACACATCTACAACAATGAATAATAGATTTAGATCTCTACACCGTACCTAACACCCCGCAGGTAAGAGACCAAAGGGAAGAAACTGCTCGAAGCACAGTTGAAAGAATAAAATCCCTTGCCCTCGAATGCAAGAAACTGAGTGATCGCAATGCCTAGACATATGAGAAGCTCACCAAGAATCCAGAATTGAAGGCACTGGAATCAAAGCTCCAGGAAGTGAAGTATCAAGTAGAGACAACATAGGCATAGTTGAAGCCCCTACCAGCTATGGAAAGAATGCAACAATCCCAAGAGAAGCACACTGCCCAACAACAGGTCCATACTATTCAAAGTAGAGTTATGTAAGTAACTCAGAAACTCAACTTGTATAGGACGAGGCCTACCAATTGCTCACATAAATTGAAGGTCGAGGAGAGGAACTAGAACAAGTTGTCACAGCAGCTGAATAGTACCTAAAAGGACCTATCAATGAAGCATTCATAAAAGAGTTCACTGAACAAGAGGTTGTAGCATCACAACAATTCGAAGCAGCTCAAGCCAAGCTCGAGGCTTTTGAAGAAGAAATAATCAGATCAGAGTGACTTGGGACAAGTCAAAGGTGAGTGTTGGGGGCTTCTTGGCCCTTGACCAAGTTTTGAGGATTCTTGGTCATGTTTGAGCTAATTGTGGGACTTCAATAGGCTGTCGAAGGTATAGCGCAAGATGAAACGGAGATCACAGGATCTCGGCCCCTTTTTTGGTCCTTTTTGGCATTTGGGATTATGTAATGGGTATGGGAATGTCGGCCCATGGGTTTACCCATGCTTAGGCCCACTTTTGTAATATATATATATATAGAAGCTAGGTGATGTAGAAAGCAGTAGTGATCGTTCTATGTGATCGAAGGGTTGTAAGTTATTTGTGCATACTATGTAAGACCTGGAAGGCTAAGTGCAAGGGATTGTAAGAGATTGAGAGGAGGCTTTGTGCTACACCTAACTCGGGGAAGGAGGATCTAGCGAAGTGCGTAGATCTCCTGTCCTAAGCAGAGTAGGGTTTTGAAGCTCTATGCATGTAACTGATTGACAAAAGATAATAGAAGAGAAGAAGAGTTGGTGGACGTAGCCCCAGGGTGGGGGTGAACCACGTACATGTTGGGTTTCTATGCTTTTTGCAATGTGTTAATGTGTTATGTATTTACTTTCTTAGTGATTTAATATATATGAATGATAGATAGATCTGTTGATGATTTTTTCTTAATGATTTTGATGGATGCTATATCTAACTTATGTAAATGTGCTTAGTTCTTG
Organism: Picea engelmannii; assembly: GCA_009831015.1. Taxonomy (NCBI): domain Eukaryota; kingdom Viridiplantae; phylum Streptophyta; class Pinopsida; order Pinales; family Pinaceae; genus Picea; species Picea engelmannii. The sequence goes on from ML780488.1 coordinate 1,767,136, forward strand.
ATTATCTTAGATCTGAATGAGTACTGTGATGCTCTGTAGTTTAGGGTTTATTTGTGCTAAGAGTAGGATTCCATTGCACTGTAACTAAGGACTGGATATTGATGAATGTTAACTACTAAATGCTCTGTTAAGTGTTAGAATCATAGATCTGTGTCCCAGCTAAGGTTGTAGAAATCTGAGTTCTGCAACCACCCCTGCCTCTACCTCAGGTGAGACTTCATCTTCTTTGTAGGTGTTTCCAAAAGGGTCAGTAGTTAGGGTTTTTTTGGTGTGTTTTTGTACCATTGAACCTTGAGTCTGCCCCTGTGCCAACAGGAGGCATGAGAAGTTTGTCTTTAGAATTATTGTAACAGAGCACTGCTTTGTTGGAGGTTTCCCCCTTGAAGAGGCAAGTGAACAATGTTTCCTATCAATAAAGGTATTATTTTGGTGTTGTGGTTTCATGTAATGTGTTGTTCTGCTATTATTTTCTACATTATTTTTGTTTGTTTGCTATTATAATAGATCTGGTACCTTACAAGTGGTACCAGATCACTTTCCTTGGTAGAAAATTGTGTGTTATTTTTTTTTAGGGTAGAGATGTATTGTAGCATCTTAAAAATATAGATATCTGTCATTCAAGGCATAAATCCATGGTCAAGGAACCATACATGTAGTAACTAAAAGTGGTACTTAAGAGCACATTATTGGCCACCCTTGTAACCCTTATTGGCACCCCTTCGAGTGGTAGCGCATAAGATAACACTTGTATATGGATCAGCCTAGATATCCTGAATCCCTCCGTAGATACACCGATTGGCTGCCTAATCGTTATAGTGCCACGGATAACAACACTTAGAAAGATACTCTCTAAGCACCAACTTTTCTTCAAACAATATAAATGTGCCTTTGAAGCCTCAGAAGTGGATTACCTCGGTCATATTATGGAAAAGGACAATGTATGAGTGTATCCTAAGAAAATTGAAGCTATAAAGGATTGGCCTCGCCCTAAAACTCTTAAGATCTTGCGTGGATTTCTGGGTTTAATAGGTTATTATTGCAAGTTTGTTAAGAATTGTGAAAAAATTTCAACACCTCTCATTTCTGTCCTTAAAAATAATTCCTTCACTTGGAATCCAACAACTGACCAATCCTTCCAGGCCTTGAAAGACGTTATGTGCACAACTATGATCCTATCCCTTCCCAACTTCACCAAGACTTTTGTATTGGAATGTAATGCTTTCAGAAAAGTAATTGGGGCAATCCTCATGCAAGATGGTAGGCCTTTGGCCTTCACCAACAAAACACTTTCAAACAGACATTTGGGCCAATCCATCTATGAAAAGGAAATGTTGGTTATTCTGCATGTCATGGATCTCTGACATCCTTATCTATTGGGGCAATGCTTCTAGATTAAAACTGGTCACCAAAGCCTCAAATATTTTATGGAACAAAGGATTTCATCCCCGGAGAAAAAAAATTGGGTCACCGAGCTATTTGGATATGATTATGAGATCATTTACAAGAAGGGAAAATAAAATTCGGTTGTTTATGCTCCTTCCTGAAAATATGAAGAAGAAGGGTCCCTCTTTTCCCTCTCCTTTGTTGTACCGATTGGCTCCAAGCTGCTCATCAGGAATGGTTGAAGGATCCCAAAATATCTCGCTTGATCCATCAATTGCAAGTGAATTCTCCAGCATCTCCAGGGTACTCTTGGAAAAATAATGAGATTTTCTACAAAGGTTGTCTCTATCTAATAAATTAGTCACAACTCAAATCTATGATGTTTTTTGAGCTTCATGCTTCAGCCACCACTGGGCATTCAGGGTTTACCAAAATCTATGAAAGGGTCAAATGTTCTTTTTTCTGGGATGGTATGAAACATGGCGTTCTCACCTTTGTGGATGAATGTTATGTATGTCTATGAAACAAAGGAGAAATAGTCAAAGCTCCTGGCACGCTCCAACCCCTTCCAAGTCCCCCTTCTATTTGGCGATATATCTCTATGGATTTCATTATGGGTCTCCCAAAGTCCAACAACAAGATAGTCATCATGGTGGTGGTTGATCATCTTTCCAAATATTCTCATTTATGTGCTATGCAACATCCCTTCACCGCATCCACAGTGGCCCAATTTTTCATGGATAATATCTTCAAACTTCATGGCATGCCACATTCTATTATCTCTGACAAGGATCCCATGTTCACCAACAATTTTTGGAAATAATTGTTCAAGCTACAGGGCATCCAATTACATTTCATCGTCACCTTTCATCCCCAGACTGATGGCCAAACTGAAATTGTCAACAAGTGTTTGAAAACATATTTAAGGTGTTTTGCATCTGATCGTCAGCATCAGTGGGCTCAGTGGTTACCACTAGTTGAATGGTGGTACACCACATATTACCATACAACCACTTGCATGACTCCTTTTGAAGTAGTATATGGACAAAATCCATCATCACTTCTCTCATACATTCCAGGTGTCTCTAAGGTTTAGGAGGTTGACAATTCTCCGTACCCTCAAATAAAATTTGGTGATGGATTAAAATGGAATGAAGCGAAAAGTCGATCAAGGTCATTTTGAACATCAATTTGTTGAAGGGGACCAGGTGTTTGTTCGTCTTCAACCTTATAAGCAAACTTCACTCAAAGTTGAACATTGTCAGAAGCTTGCACCCAAATTTTATGGTCCTTATGAAATTCTGAAGCGTGTGGGCCCCATCGCCTACCAATTAGCTCTACCGAGTGTGTTAGCATTGAGAATCACCCTCAAATTTCAAGAAGATAATCCCAATACCCATCAAAAGGTTTGTGAATTTAAATAAGTGATTAAAGTTCAAATGGGCAAATCTCACTCTAAGAATGTTTTAACACAGAAATCTGGACTAGCATGCATAAGAAAATGAGGTTTTGATTAACATTAGTCAGTGGTTTAGGAGTAAAGGTGAATAGGAGGAATACTTAGTGAGGGAGGTGGATAGGTCTACTGTTAGCATGAGGTCTTCAAGCAAATAGGAGAAGAAAAACCCAGTCACAAGAACTTCTTGAAACTTAAAGTTTAAAACACTGAAAAACATTCATGGCAGCATTATAATCAAACATTCATTATAACACAACCACAACATCTCATATGGATCATTAAATCATGAGTATTTCAGAATAATAGGCAACAAGCTGATGAAATGAAACTGATTTCTATTAATGAAAATGTCTCAAGTCCAATACATAACCAGAGAACAACTTTACTTAGTCAAAATATTACAATCAGGGATCTCTACTCAACCATTCAAACCCTTATAATCATTCAAAATATGTATTTATAATAAAAATACAATAGGCAACAACTAGAGGTGTGAGTTGTCCTTCCTATCCTAGGATTCTCCAAAACAACTACAATTCTAACATCTGTACTAACATATCTTAACAAACTGCTACAATTTAGGAGCCATGTTGGCTACCACTCTAACAAGAATTAAATGGAATGTCTTGCAGCTTGGGAACATCCTTCTCCAGTTCAATGTGTCCTCCAAGCTCATATGTTGATTCCCAGCTGCCACCTATTGATCCTTGGTTCCCTCCACATCACAAAAACTCAAGGAGTCATGAGTTTGACCCTTTCACTATAATGGCCAGTTCGTAGCACCGTTCTATAGCACATTCGGTAGCCAATTTTGTAGCGCCCTTAGTAAAACAACTCTGCATATTCCGTAGCACCTCCTGTGAAATAGCTCTACAATTTCCATAGCACCATTCCTATGTAATAGATCTTCATATTCTGTAGCACCTCCTGTGAAATAGCTCTACAATTTCCATAGTGTCGTTCCTGTGTAACAGATCTACAGATTCTATAGCGCCATTTTTGTGTTTGGCTAGGATATTTCATAGCGCCTTTGGTAGTGCAACTACAAAACATTTTGTATAGATGATTCCATAGTGCCATGGCGCTACAAAATCTCTTTGTTTTTTTTCTGTGTGATGTAACAATTCTTCAAAAACACAAAAAAATTAGCTGATGGACTAGGAGCCTATAGATGCCTATATAGGTGGGAAAATCATACTTCCTTGAACATTTCAAAATTGCAAAAAGTAATCACCCACAAAAATGGATCTGTCATCCCCCCATCTACTTCCTCAATCTAACACTCCTCCTTGTTGCAGGAGAAATTCCCTATGTCATAGCAACATATCTTTCTTTTGTAGGGGTACTCCTATTAATTGCAAGTTCACCTCTTTTTATTGCATCTTGTACTAGAACATTTAAGTTCCTCTGGGCCAGTTCATCCTTGAAGGGATGCAATTCTTCTTTGAGCTTTCTGTTTTGGGACTGAAAGATTTTCTTTTTCCTATACAAAGCCTTAAGTTGTCTATGGAGAGGAAAGGATCTTCTTGCTGAAAACCTTTCCAGATCAAGGGTTTCATTGTACATGTCCATGAGCTCCTTCATCTTTCTTCTCTCGGTAAAACTTTACTTCAAATGAGCAACTTATTTTCTAGCATCCCTGAGTTGTCTGATCAGTCTTTTGAAAGTGGGATTATTAGGGGGAGTGTTGAGGTTGATAACCTCAATAGGTTTTTGAATGGCTTTGCCTTTATCTTTCTACTGAACAAATGTTATGTCTATAACCTCAATAGGCTTCTCAATGAATTTACCTTTATCTTTATCTTTCCTTGGAACTGAAGCCTTGGGTAAGACTTCTACTTCAACAACTTCCTTGTGGGCTGATGATCTAGTAAAAGGCCTCATGACTATGGTCTTAACTGCTGGAGAAAGTGAAGGGAAAGGAAATTTCCTCCCCCTCTTGGTTGTTGTTTTGGTTGATGAAGGGACTTCTTCCAATTTAGGTGCAGGAGGAGGTGAAAAATCTCTCTATGGGGAGTGATGAACCTCCCTCTCTTCTTCTTCAATTTCCTTAAAGGTTTCTTTGTCTTTGGTAGTAGGTTTTATTTTTCTCTTCTTGCTTGTTCCTACAGGGGAAACACTTCTAGATGGAAAAGGGCTTTGCATCCTATATTTAGGGGTAGAGGCTATATCTAGTTGCATATTGGTAGAGACAAAGAACTGTTCCCAAGAAATGTTCCTTTTCTTCAACTCTTCCATAACCAACATCTTGATCAACCTAGAGTGGAAAACACTAGTGTCCATAGCCTTGGACTTGGCTTGGACTCTATCAAACATGTTTCCCATACTTCTCAATAGATAAAAAGGGATATTCATTGAATCCTTACCAATGAAATGTAGCAAGAGTATTATGTGATACTGGTATATCATGTTAAATCTTCCCTCACATGTAAAATATCTCTAGATAATCTTCAACATTTTATCAAAGCCTTCAACTAGATGGATCCTAGGCACTCCCTTAGACAAATTGTCTTTCTAATAGTCTAGTTTGAGGAAATCCTTGGAAAAGGATTCATTAAGGATCATGGATTTGAACCACCTATCACCAGTGTTGGGTATCTTAGTGGTTGCTACAATAGAGGCCTCAGATACCTCAAACACAAGGTTTCCTACCTTGGTCTTAATGCCATCAAAGTGCAATTCAAACTACCTTGCTACTTCAAGGTGTCCCCTCTACATGTTTTGACACAAAGAGAGGCAACCAACCCTTTGGAAAACCTCCCTGATCATAGGATCAACATCAAACAGGTGCATGTCAGAAGGCTCAGTCCTGACCACACTCCCTCCCTTGTGAGACTTCTTCCTTTGAGGTGTATCCATTGATAGAAACAAAGGATTAAAGACTGTAATTCTATGAGGGGTAAAGAAACCAAACAAAGGAAAATATCTATGAGGTTTGAAGGTGATTAATGGTTAGTCTTTCAGGTATTTTCCTCCAACTCGCTTTTGAATTAACAACAGACTATTCTAATGGTTTTAAAAAAAATGAGGGAAAGAAAGTCCGAGGAAAGGTATGCAGGGATGCACTGCTCAGGTTTAGACTATCATAATGCCACCATACAAGGTCATCAAAGCTTTAAAACATAGGGGCTTCTATCCTCCTCACTTCCAACATACTTTGAGATAAAAACGTAGGATGAAACAATGAATAAGGGAAGCTAATGCATGGATCTATGAATATAGAAGATGGCACTGATATAACAAGGAAAATGCAGCACTGGGACAAGGGATCCGTAGTGTAGTTTTGGCAACAATTTCTGTAGCACAGTGTGGACACATGATCCAAGTGAATAAAGGGGCATTCAAATCTATGAAGTAAAATGGATTGACCTTAGTATAGGAAAATTTCATTTGGCAAATGGCTATGGATTCTGTGGAAGAAGAGGTACAGAGGCTAGTAGGTGGGAGAAGATGCATCATGCAATTCTAGACACTACCAAAAGATAATGCAGGGGTATCTTAACACTTATCCATGAAGCTAAAAAGTCTCATGAAATACCTGGAGGTTATGGCTAATGAGTGGAAGATCTATATCAAGCTATGGAATTGTTACACCCACCTCAGACTCCAATTCAGATCGAACAGTTGATCTCGTAGTGTAATCTGTAGCTCTGTCTGAACTAGTGGTTTCAGCAGCACCAAGCTTAGGAGGAAAATTTCAAATTGATAAAAAATTACCAACCTCGTAAATGACCAAATCTCAATATTCCTTTTGAAGACAAGGGCGTTGAAAACAATGAAAGACATGACATCAACTGATGATGGTGAATGATGGTAAATGGGCATAAGGACAAAGGTGTGCTACGGAAACATCTAGTGAGTTGGTAATGCCCTTTTCAAAGTTTTATTTGACTCCTTAATGGACATAGGGACAACATGGAAAGGATAAAGAGCATGAGTGGATAGAGTGACTTGTCAGGTCATTAGGATCATGGGGTCGATAATGCTTGGTGTCAAGTCAAAAGATAAGTCAAAGACATAAACCATAAAATGAACCTAGGCTATAACCATATGTGTGGACCAAAAATGTGAGAAAAAACCCAAGTATTTATTTGTGTAGACTAACCTAAGAAAATCACAAAGAGAAAAATAAAGAAAACCTAAAGACTAAAGGATAAAAATTAAAACCTAAGGGACAAAAGACCCATGAAAAATTCATGTGATAACATAGAGATTCTGAGCTCCATCATGTTTTTCATGTCTCATGCTTAAATAAAGTGATTGGAACTAAGTGCCAAACTCAAACCCATCTCCCTGAGTTGGATGAAGAAGGTTCCATTTGGTTACATCCCCAAGAAATATTGGACCGATGTGAACTTCATCCCTGTCAGTGCACCATCCAAGAAGTGTTAGTGCAATGGAAAGATACAACTCCAAAAGATGCCACCTGGGAGTCTGCTACTATTCTGCAACAATTTCCTCATCTCAAGCCTTGAGGATAAGGTTGTTTTCAAGGGGGAGGACATGTTAGGGACCTAACCTCCCTAACCCCTCATGTAGGTAAAATACTATATTTTCCATGTAATAAAGTCCAACATTAGTTTATAAGGCCTATTTAATAAATGAGAAAAAGTCAATGTAAGAAGACCTAATAGAAGCTTCTGCTTCTAGAAATATCTTCCACTAAGAAGGTTCTTTAGAATATATAATTAGTATAAATAAGAGTAGGAGACATGATACGTTTTTTATTGAGAATTATTATAATAGAGCATTGCTCTACTGGATGTTTCCCCCTTGAAGAGGCAATTAAACATTGTTTCCTATCAATAAAGGTATTATTTTGGTGTTGTGGTTTCATATACTGTGTGGTTCCGCTGTTATTTTCAACAGTATTTCGGTTTCTCTGATATTATAATAGATCCAGTACCTTACATAGTCCCTTAGAAGTAACCTCTCTCCAATGTTATTTAGTTTGTGAAAGAAATTGTCTAGGCTGATGTCCCTCAAATCCAATAGAAATTATCCTGGTTCTTGGCTTTCCAAAGCTCTCATGACTTTATTTTCATGGTTGGTTTGATATATCATAGACTTTTTCTCTCTTTTTTTTTTGTATAACCCTCTAAATCTCTTATCCTTCCTCGTTTCCAACCACCTCTTCCTCCCCATTTGAAATTTCCATGCAATCTTGATGGCAAGAGAATTTCAATTCAACTTATTTCCTAGTTCTAGGAATGTAGGGGAGACAAATTTCTAGTTTTTAGGAAAAGATGGCTTAGATTGAGGAATTTGTTTCCTCCACTCCTCTTAACCTCTTTTAAATTTGCAACTCAAATTTTGAAATGGTTGAAGGTTCAAGGTAACATAAGGTAGAATTTTTTAGGCATAAACCCCCTTATACCCCCTCATATTTCCCATCTTGTGGTGTCATACTGATCTGAGATATTTTCATCGAGTGAATTATAAAGAATTGCATTAAATGCGCATAAATTAAAGTGAACCATTAAAGAAGGAAAAGATCAAAAATGAAGAGACATAAGCATCAAATCTGAACACAAAAACTTGATAACGGAGTTCGTCCCTGGTGGACTACGTCTCCGAGTCCTGCTCTCAAATGGGTAGGCTCTTTCATTAACTCAGCAAAAGAATTTGGAAAAATACATAAGTATACCTCATTCTGAAATCAAGTTGCAGAAATAATGCTCAGATCAGAAAACATAGAACATCATTGAATTCGTGGCATTGAATTACCCAAAAATGACTATATGCATGGCTCAACTCTGGCACTCCCAAGCCCAAGACAAAATTCATCTCAGTTGTTGTGCCCCTCTACAACCTGCATTAATGACTAAACTACATAGAATTGTGTGCCCAAAAGGTCATACCATATGCGCGCCTTCATCCCAGGCCTCGTTGGACTCAACATATAATTAATCTAGTTGGCATTCAATACAAAGCATGGACCGTTGGTCCGTTGGTTTGGGCGTGAATGTTAAGGCATAGAGTGGGGAGGAGCTCTCAGGGTCAAACCTGCAGGCCTCCCCCTTTTGGCTATATAGTTGAACCATATGTTATATATATAAATTTTCGTTATGCCAATTTTGGTGGGGACTCTATCCAGGGTTCTAATGAATATTACATGGTCATATTTGGCGTGGTATGCAAGATTTGGCAGACCCACCAATCCATAATTTTTTTTTAAAATCGAACACCGACTGTCCTTGTGCTTTTTCCGCCTACCATGTGGCAGCCCCATAGGCCATGTGGTAGCCTCTCATTGGGACACATCATCCTATGCCATGTCACTATGCCACATCATCATGCCACATCAGCATATGGACCATACAGACTTCCATGTGGCACAATCTTATTGGTCCACGGATCAACCCGTAAGTACCAAAACTGGGTGACACGTGGTAGCCTCTGGTGCTGCCATGTCACCATGCTAAAGTCAGCATGACATGTGTCACCTTCCTACTCCTGCCACTTGTTTAGTACATATGCTAACATCAGCAGTACGGATGTTGTCTCATCCCCTGCTGACTAGGCTAGGTTGACCAAACTTTGACTGTGAATATCTTTCAATCCGTAACTCTGTTTGACGAGTTGTTTGCATCGTTAGAAATATTGTGACGCACGCTTCGCGATAATATCATTTTACTGAGTTTTGGGAACTTTGATTTTTTGTCCTTTCTCCATCTTCTGAAGCCACTCTGAGTCTCTTGAGTTGCCTCTGTGAGTTTTGAGTTGTTGTTAGCCTTCTATGGATCCTTTTTGGATCACACCTTCCCACTGAGAGATTTTTGGACCACCAAAATATTTCATCAATCAAAAGGTAACTGAGGGAGGAGTCCCTTCACTTTGTCCTTCTTTATCCACTTTTCCTTGCTTGGATGTGTGCCCTTTAAGCCTACCCAAAGATAATCAACATCACCCCTGCGTGAAGTCCTCATCCTCCTGTCCAGGATGATATCTTCATGTAACTCATCCAAGTACTCAGGTGAAAAATTGTCAACTGAAGGTATTGAAACTTCCTCATCTTGATCCATGATCAAGGGAGGCTCAAAAAGTTTCAAGTTCTCAATGTTCACAACTGAGTAAATCTGCATATAAGGTGGAAGATCCATACGAAAAGCACTGGTACCACTTTTCTCCAAGATAGTGAAAGTTCCATAACGAATGGGCTTGAGTTTCTTTCCTTCACCCTTCAATATCTCCTTGTTGATGTGAATCCATACCCAGTCTCCAACCTGGAACTGATGATCAACTCTATGCTTGTCATGCCGAGCTTTATATTGTTCTTGACTTTTCTCCAATTATTCCCTGAATGCATGGTGTATCTGTTGGATCCTCTAGATGAACTTGTGGTCTCTTTCCTCTATTCATTCTTCATTCACATCAACATATCTCCCATACATCAAATCCAAAGGAACCTTGGGTAGGTACCTAAAACATGTCTCAAAAGGTGAACTCTGAGTGGATGAATGTAAAGCTCGACTGTAATCATGTTGTACATAGGGTATCTATTCATCCCATAACTTGGGATGATTGTTGCAGTAGCCTCAAAGAAAACGTACCACTTTTCTGTTTACCACCTCTGTCTGTCCGTCAGTTTGTGGATGGAAAGAAATGCTCCTCTTCAATTTGGTGTCCATAATCCTCCATAAGCTAGTCCAAAAGTACCCAAGGAATCGAGTATCTCAATCCGAGACAATGGATTTGGGTAACCCAAAGTGAACCCAAACATGTTGAAATAAGAGATTAGCAGTCTGCTCAGCAATGATCTTCTTTTTACATGGCATTAAGATACACATCTTGTTGAACCTATCCACTACAATATACAAATAGTCATGACCCCCTTTGGTCATTGGTAAGCCCCCTACAATATCCATGGAGATACTTTCCCATGGATGGGATGGAACATGAAGTGGTGAGTATAGCCCTAGTTTTCTATTAGTGGGATTACAAGTAGAACACATCCCACACTCATTTACATATTTAGTTACAATTTCTTTCATTTGAGGCCAGTAACAAAACCTTTGCAAATGAGACACAGTTTTTCCTACCCCAAAATCCCCAGACACAAGAGAAGTGTGAGCTTCTCATATTACATGGACTCATTCACTTGTAAGAATACATAGCTTTCCAAGATGGTAGAGTAGTTTTCCCTGCAGACAATAGTTCTCTACCTATGCACCATGGGTTAGCTTCTCATATAATTCTTTAAAATCTTCATCGATGGCATATTTTTATACATAGCTATCATGAGATAAAGAAGCATTCTTCAAAATAATAGAAGCAACAATAGGAGGTCTAGAAATCATATCGGCTACCTTGTTACTTGTACCCTTTTTGTACTTGATTACCAAATGAAATTGTTGTAGAAAACCCATCCATCTGTAGTGTCAATATTATTGCAATTTGGTCTATGCTTGGTTTATAAGGGTTGATGATCTGTATGTATGATTGTTTCTTTCCCTAACAAGTAGTGCTTCCATTTATTTACGCTTTGGACTAATGCATACAAATATTTATCATATGTAGGATAGTTAAAAACAACTAGGTTAAATATTTCAGAGTGGTAACAGATAGGCTTACGATATTGCATCAATATTGCACCCATGGCATATTTGCTGGCATCTGTCTCGATCTCAAAAGGCTATTGAATATTTGACAATGCTAATACTAGTGCGGTACTGATCTTCTCCTTCAATGTGTCGAAAGATTTTTGTGGCTTTCATTCCCACTAAAAAGTGTTCCTCACACTGGTTAAGGAATGAAAAGGAGCTTCTATAAAGGAGAAGTTGGAAATGAACCTCCTCCAATACTGGACTGCACCTAAGAAGATTCAGACTTCGTTTACACTTTTTGGCTCAGGCCAATTTACAATTACATCAATTTTGGAAGGATCAATTTTTAATTGTCCTCCTCCTACAATATGACCTAAGTACACAAGTGCAGTCTTGCCAAATTCACAGTTAGAAAATTTTACATGCAACTTTTCCCTTTGCAAAGTATCCAATACTTTCTTTACATGCCTCACATGTTCATCCCAAGTCCCGCTAAAAATAATAATTTCGTCTAAATAAACAATCACAAAGTCATCTAGGAAAGGTCTGAATACATCATTCATCACATGCATGAAAGTTGTCGGAGCATTACAAAGCCCAAACGACATAACCAACAACTCAAATAATCCATGTTTAGTTTTAAAGACATTTTTCCATGCATCCTGTTCTATGACCCTGATTTGATGATATCCACTGCGCAAATCAAACTTAGGGAAATAAACAACATTCTTCAACTAATCAAGTAAATCATCGATACGAGGAAGAGGGTATCGATTTTTCACTGTTATTTTATTTAAGGCCCGGTAATCGACACACATTTTCCATGTGCCATATTTATTTGGCACCATCATGATCAAAGAACCACAAGGAGATGAATTGAACCTTATGACCCCTTGATCCAATAAGCCATGCACCTTCTTCTTGATCTCTGTCATCTCAAAAAATGACATCCTGTACATGCCCACATTAGGAAGAGGAGAATCATGTTGAAGATGTATCTCATGTTGGATTTCCCTCTTAAGAGGTAATCCATCTGGTTCCTGAAAAATATCATCATACTTAGAAAAAATATCAATTAATTCCATTTTATGAGAAGAATCACATCGTTGGAAAGCGTCGAATGTCTCAACATCTTTCTCTCTTACGATCATGCATACATATCTCTTATTAGTGTTTATGAGTCTTTTCATTTTCCCTGCACTAACAAGTGTTGTATTTACCCTCATGCTATGAGCTCTAACAATATATTCCACTCCCCCTTTAGTAAGGTGGTATTTGTTCTCATGACGAAAGAAGACTACTTTTCTATCATAAAGATAAGGAATTCTCAATATTATGCCACATATATCAAGTGGTACAACATACAAATCCACTTCATCAATCAACTTTGAAGCAATAGCAAATCTGACCCTACATTGTTTGGTGACATTAAGTTTTTCTTTATCACTTACCCAACCAAGAGGATAAGGCTTCGGATGTGGTTTCATTTCAAGACCCATCTTCTTAACAAGTGCTTCAGATATTAAGTTTACTTGGGAACCCAAATCAAATAATGTATCTATCTTAGTGTGTTTAGATACAACTCTTATGTGAAATAATTCATTCCTCTTGTGTTCATCATCATGAGATTCATTATTGGAACTTGAACTAGAACGAAGGGAATCTTTACCTTGTACTCCAACCATTATGATCTTTCCTTCATCTCCTGAATCAGAACCAAGATCTTGTTGGACTGTAGCAATGGTTTTTGTCTTCCCCTTTCCACTGAACTATTTCAGTTTCTTCTCTGGATGCAGTTTCCAACAATGTTCTTCATCATGACCACTTTTCTTGCAATGAGTACAAGATGGATTTCCTCCTTCTCTCGTCACTATGGCGATCATCTTGTCCTTCCTTTTAAAATTCTTAAAACTTTTATGTGGGAGATTGGAAGGTTTCTTCATGGGATCTTCTTGAAAATGTTTCCCCCTGTTCTCAAGGTGAGTGGCTTGCACACAAACTTCATCAATACTAGTGGGGTTAAACAAGAGAAAAGTATGACGAATATAACTATGAAGTGTGCCAATATACTTCATTAAAGTTTCATAAGAATCCAAAGGAATGTTCAATGCAAGAGTTTTCTTCCTAAATTCTTCTCTGAAACTTTGTACAGTTTGACCTTTACTTTTCCTTAAAGTTTGCCATTCCATCATTGTTTTATGTAAATACCCTAATGGATAAAGTTTCTTCCTTAACGCTGATTTAAATTTTGACCATGAGGAAATAAGATTACCACACTTACTTATGTCCTGAAGCTTTCTCTTCCACCATATGAGAGTGATGCCTTCCAACCGAAGAGAATCCAGTTGCACTTTAAGTTCCTCTTCATCAATATACTGAACACGACAATATACTTCAACCTATTGGATCCAATTATCTAGCTTTTCAGGATTAGCATCTCCATTAAACATAGGTAAAGAAAATTTTACATCAAGATTTAGTAATGGTTTCTTAAAAGAGTCTGTATGGCAAGAATGATGAGAATGATGAGAATGCTCAGAGGAAGAAGAACTAGAACTCGAAGGTGAAGATGGAGGCTCAGGAGGATCTCCTCCAACCTCTTGGTTTATCGAAGCATCATCATTTGCATGTGCTTCATTTTTCTTCCCTTTCTTCTTCATCCTCTTCTCGTAATATCCATACATTTGTTCAACCATTTTTGGCATGCGATAAAAGACCATATGAAATTTTTTCTCCTGTTCATCACGCTTGTTGTTTTCTTCCATTTGCTTCCTTCGGGATGCACAACCAACTTCAGGATTGAAAGTCTTAAGAGTTCCTTCACCCTGCTTATGCTTGGCCCTAGTAAGCATTCACACTCAACAATTAAATTCAAAGACAACGGCTCTAATACCAACATGATCCGGGATCTTTTCATCGATTGACTTATAAAGAATTGCATTAAATGAGCATAAATTAAAGTGCACCATTAAAGAAGGAAAAGCTCAAAAATGAAGAGACATAAGCATCAAATATGAACACAAAAAATTGATAACAAAGTTTGTCCCTCGTGGACTACGTCTCTGGGTCCTTCTCTCAAATGGGTAGGCTCTTTCATTAACTCAGCAAAAGAATTTGGCAAAATACATAAGCATACCTCATTCTGAAATCAAGATGTAGAAATAATGCTCAGATCAGAAAACAACCAGCATCACTGAATTTGTGGCGTCAAATTATCCAAAAATGACTGTCTCCACATCTCAATCCGACTCTGGCACTCCCAGGCCCAAGAATAAAGTTGTCTCAGTTTTCGTGCCCCTCTGTAACCTGCATTAATGACTGGACTACATAGAATTGTGTGCCCAAAAGGTCCTATTGTGCATGTGCCTTCCTCCTAGGGCTCAACAGATTCAGCATATAAGTAATCTTTTCAGTGTTCAATACAAAGCATGTACTATTGGTTTGTTGGTTTGGGTGTGAATGTTAGGGCACAAAGTGGGGAGGAGGTCTCAAGGTCAAACCCGCGGGCCTCCCCCTTTTGGTTATATAGTTGAACCATATGTTATATATATGCATTTCCTCTTCAGCAATTTTGGCGGGGACTCTATCCAGGGCGCTAACGAATATTACATGGCCGGATTTGGCGTGGTCCAATGGATTTGGTAGACCCACCAATCCATAATTTTTTTCAAAAATCAGACATGAGTTGTCCTTGTGCTTTTGTCGCCTGCCACATGGCAGCCCCTGATTAGGCCACGTGGAAACCTCTCATTGGGCCACTGCGTCCTCTTCCATTTCATCATGCCACATCATCACACAACATCATTGTGCCACATTATCATTCCGCGTCAACATACAGACCATACGGACTTCCACTTGGCACAATCCTATTGGTCCACAGATCCTCTGGTGCCACCATGTTACCATGCTGACGTCATGCTAAAATCAACATGACATGTGTCACCTTCCTACTCCTGCCAAGTGTGTTGTATGGATACTGACATCATCCATATGGATGTTGACTCATCCCCTGTTGACTAGGCTAGGTTGACCAAACTTTGACCACGAATATCTTTCAATCTGTAACTTCGTTTGATGAGTTGTTTGCGTCGTTAGAAAGATTATGATGCACTCTTCATGATCATTTCATTTTCACTGAGTTTTGTGAACTTTGAATTTTTTTCCCTTTCTCTGTTTGCTGAAGCCATTCTGAGCATCCCGAGTTTCCTCTATGAGTTATGAGTTGTTCTTAGCATTCTCTAGATACTTTTTGGATAACATATCCCCTTTAGGTGCTCTTTCTCCACTGCCCTTGGTCATTTTTTATTAACTACACAAATAAAATACTTACAATATTGAAGAGGGTCAAGCTGGGATGTTACAATACTAATGATTTGATTCATCATACTATATTAGGGTTTTGAAAAAGGAGGCCCTTATAGGAGTAAAAGTATGCATGTACTATACAAAGCAATATGTGAGAATGTAGAGAGCATGAAAATTATGATGTAGAAATGGACAAATAGGTTTTCCTCCAATTAGATCAGATGTAGTAGGAAGCACCCTTCATATTTTTGTGAAGTTGAAGTAGGAGCACCACCATTAACACTTATATGAAGTTCCTATATACTATTCATATAGAGAAATACAACTTGATGGAATTTGAGAGAAAGAGAACACAATAGAGATTAAGTATATTGATTGTTTTTCTTGTTTGCTCCATTTGTCTTGCCACTTTGCCTAGTTATGGAAAATGTCATATTAAGTCATCATTGTCATTATTTCTATAGCCTTGTGTGATGGTAAGTTAGAATTATTGCAGTGGTGAATTTTTTGAGTGAGGGGAAATTGAATTTGAGTTAGGTGGATGACCTTGTTTAGGATTGTTATAGGTGGTTCCAAGGTGGTCCACAACAAGTGTCAATGGTGGGGGTTGATGAGTTCAATGATGGTCAACTAAAATGACTTCAAGGACCCAACGAGTATATTTGTTAGAATACCCTATTGTTATTAATTGGTGTTTGTTTCAATAAGGAGTCCATGAGTTTAAGGACATGAGAACTTAAGGTCTCCTATGTTTAAATATATGATATCTTATTATTATTATTGTAGGTTTGCCTTTTTTTTATTGGGGGTCTTCAAGATGTTTTGACACATGAAGTCTATCACAATTTAATAATACACATGAAGAGTATAACAATTTAATAATAAATTATAAGAGTTTAAAAATAATAAATAATAATAATTAAGTTTTAGTTAATAAATAATATTATATTTAATAAAAAATAATTTAGTAATTATAATAA